>LR732075.1:6806261-6974893 GCA_902506015.1 Armillaria ostoyae
CCCAGGACTATCTCTAGCAAACCATGCGACTACCGCGGATGACGATGGGAAACACCATCCAGCCGTCTACTAGGGCAAAGGGATGTCTCTGTTACCGATTATCCCTAGGCTCAACAGCAGTAACAATACCTTCCTCGACCGACCTCACGCTACATTGTCGGCCATGTCGGCATCAGTCATGTTGCAGCAACGTTCGGCATTCTACGCTCGTTGGGTCAGGGGGTCCGCATCAAGCGGCATCTCTGTGCTAGGTGGTGTACCACAACCTCTGTCGTTCTGTCTCAGCGATGGCAACAGTAGGCGGTCTAGGGCAGTGATGGTGGCCTTCTGAATACATAGCACGTGGGACGTGGTTTTACTCAAGCCAACGACCGGGCGAATTCAGTTTCGACTGCGTTTGAAAACGCTCTGGAACGTGAACGGATGGCGAAGAGTTGTATGACCCGGAAGCAGAGCGAGGGCGTCTTCTGTGTAGTCTGTTTTCATCTCCGAGGCTTGGACGCGAACCTAACCCTACATTTCCTAAGGTTACGGACCGGCGATCCTTTTCTGGTTCACGTCGATGGTCACTACAGATCCCTTTATTCCGTCGAACAGAAGGGTGTTTAGGGACGTCAAGGTATCTCTAGAGGTAGCTCTTTGTCTTTCTTGTTTGAACGCTGCTGATTATTTGAAGCTTCCGCTCTACAGTCCATCGTTATCTTTCAATTCCCAACGGTTTCCCAAAAACAGAGCAGACACGAAATAGCACAAAAACCCGTATCGGACGGTGTTTCTATGTATTAATTCCTGACCATAAAACATGTCTTCGTCTTCATATTGGCCAGCCGCCGCTGCAGAGCCACTCCCCGCTATCCTGTACCCGGATGACAAGTGACAAGTGCATTGCTGTGGCCTGGCACACGTAGAGTGTTCCGTATCAAGCGATGTCGGTAATCCACCAATTGGTAACCCGTTGTCCAAACAACTATCGACCGAGGGAGCGATGGCGAGAAGGGTATATCTCGTTCGGGCATCACTTGTAACAACGAGCACGCGTGCTCATCAGACAGACAAAAAGTCGAGTTGAATACCGATTCTCGACTGTCTGGGGGAAGTCATGATGGTAGTGATACGTTCCAAATTGTCTTCTGCAAGAGTACCTCAAGATGCCTTCAGGACTCCGTTGGTTTTATTGAAGCGACTTTGGCAGCTCTGTATCTCACTGCTCTTGTCGCGATCAGGATTTCTCGTCCGTCCCGTCCAGTCAAAGTGTACATTGCTGTTGTCCATGATTATGATTCACCAATCAATGAATGATGCAATCGTCGTTTGGACAAAGGAGGTAGAAGGAAAATCCAATGAATGAGTTTTGGGGAGAGTTATGTGCGCTTCCTTGTTCAAGAATTTTATAGTCAAGGCGCATCGACTTCCGGCTGTCAACCTGTACCTTCCGCTCTTCTAAGCCCGTATCGCATCCATTGTGTTCCGCTTCCGTTATCACCAACTTTCATGTACACACATTAGCTCCCAATTTTACGCATCTGAAGTTGGCATCGTATAGGCCGTACTTCTCATAGAAAAAGGTGTCGATCTGTCAGAGTGGTCTAGTCATTTATGTGTCCCCAGCGCTACTATCTACATCGATTCCCTGATGGTGTAGGAAATACCCAGTCTATCTTAGCATTGTCGATTGACGTAGGAACTTGCCGCGTAGCTGCATCTGATATATTTGTGCCTTGATTGTTTTTCTTTCGATTCTCATAGACTTTTTCTATTGAAGATGCATGTCTGCGGCTTTGAGTCTCCGCTTAATTGACTATATGTCGAATAAATCAAAAGGCTGCTTCCACGTCTTTTGTGTTTAGTAGAGACGGAGTACATTGGGACTTGCGGAGAGTATCCTGGCATTTTCCTTGTTCCTTTCCCTATAAAAGACAGGAAGCGGGACCTGCGCTTTCCCACATGCACCATGCCGACGGAACAACGCAGGCATCAATGAGCATAGAATGAATGGTACACGACCAAATCGTCTCAAGATACTTCTGTGAGGGGGCAGCATGATAGACTGCTAGCGAAGCGCAATGATGTCTGATACGTGGCGCATATACAGAACTATACAACGAATTGAGCGGCCGCAACTCGCTACACAAACCTTGAATGTACTCAAAATCGTGCTTCCAGCACCTCGCGCACTGCGCAGGCCAGAATGTTTGTCTCTGGATCGATAACCATACTACTCCTCTTCTCGCCGTACCTGAGGTGCAGCTTTTAGACATCACCAAAGAAATCAGGGGTAGAGACACTTTTCCCGCGGTCACTCAGCTTCAGCGTTGGCTTTGCCCTGGCAGAACTCCGTCTTCGGGTTTCAATGTTGCCGTCAAAGCTGCTTGTAGACGTCTCGACAATATTATTGGCGTAGCTGCCAGACGGCAGGCATGCAAGGGGATGCTTGATTTATTGACGTGGAAGCTAAGGCGGTTCTTTAATTATAACACTTGATAACACTGTGATAGTCCCCGAACATCGAATAGTCGGTCCGAGTGCCGATCGACTAAAAAAAATTAAGGCACTGATCGCAGCGGTTTTCTTTGGAATCCGGATCACGAAAATGTCCTCCGAGTGACGCACTGCAACCTGTGCCATCACATCCTTCAACAGGCAGTGCATCTGCAACACCTCCAAAAGGCAGTTACCTGTTACCTGGATCTACAGCAGGGTAACTTGAGCCACAGCACAAAAAGTCGGAAGTGGAAGCATACCAAAAAGTCCGTCTTCAGATCGTCGACGCGCTTCCTGTAAGCCTGAATGGCATCCCGGTATTCGTCAACGCAGAAAACGCCTTTGATGCCACGGTGCTTGCGTTTAGTATCCTTCAAATCCTGAGCCATGTCTTGGAGATACCTGTCGTCAGGCCTTTTAGTAGCTGTTAAGGCGAAACAGCCAACGAAAAGGGCAACCCACCTTTCCATTTCGCCGCATATGCCCATAAAATATGGAGCTCCCCGCTCTCCTTGCATAAGAACGAGGGTATCTATGACGACGATCGTGTTTGCGATGCTCTCACAGAGCTCCTTTGCGTCCTCCTTGTTCTTTCCTTTTTGCTGTAGAACGCAAAGTAGGCGACGACATCCATATGATCAAGAACGATTACACAAACCTCGAGTAGCTCGAAGATAACTACAGCTACCTTTGCCACATTCTTGAGGTACGGAACACCGTCGCCAGCAGCTTCAGCGAGACGTGCGACTTTGAGACAGGCGTTGAGTGCGGGCATGGTGGTTGGTGGTAAGAGAGACTTGTGCTGGCAGGGCGATGCAGAAGCGCGCGCTAACTCGCAGGGTCGCTCTGGTGCTACGGAAGGGTGCTTTAGAAGCTGACAAGACAACCAAAGACGTAATGATGACGGAAACTTACCAAAAGCAATATCCCTTGCCAAGTGTGAACAGGAAATGGCCAACGTCTGCAAGGCGAACGACGGTTTACCATGTATGGAGGTATATTCGCTTGCGCTTCCTCGAGGCCATCGCCATAATGTTGGGAGGGCTTGGTACCCCAAATAGCATGAAACCGCTCATGAACACGGTACGCCTGACGAAGAAGAATCAAAGAAAACAAGATATATTTAGTAAAAATTCGAGGATAAGAACATAGTGAGACGCACTCGATGTATATCCCTAAAGCGTCCTAAAATGGTATTGCAACGTCTGCACTGAATACTCGGTACCATTCCTGCCTACTTTGATGCCCGACATCAATTAGCTAACGGTACAGGCGGTGTATCTCGGTCAACTTCTGAAGGACCGTATCTGGTCAAGAAGCGCAATCATCCCCGTATCCGCCGAACGACATCGGACGCCGAAGGCCGCGCGCGGACCAAACAAGGTCCAAAGAATGTAGGCGTCGTGGAGTGTGGCACATTTCGGGTACGAGCCTGGGGCCCCTCATGGCAATGTCTAACATGAGTAGTGGAACGAACATATACCGGACCAATGAGAAGACATGAAAATGCGAAGTAAGCATTCATTTGAGCCCAGGCTATATGCGCGCCTGTTAACGAAGTCAAAATGGTGAAGATAGTTCATCCATGACAAGTGAACGTACCTCTGCTCGCGCTCAGCTTCAGTCCGCCGTCTGTTTCCGACGAAGCAGAGGGAGAGAAGTGGCCTTTGTAACCGCTGTAGCTCTTGCATTTCTGTCTCGATAGGAGTGCCAGTATTATAAGGGGATAATCGGATTATCGACGATGAGGAAGTCAGTGACAAAGTAAAAGCCGCGCGTTCCCACGCCATCAACGTGATTTCTCGTCAGGCCGGAGAGGTCGTAACGTTGTCCATTTAGTCGATGGTGACTGTATGCGCTTGTCCATCACGGCGTTATTCGTTGACTCATCCACGTTTTTCCCTCCTAACCGTGTCGATGTCTGACTTTGTAGATTCTCTGCACGAAAGTCGTCGCCCCTCCAACGTCGGATATGGCAAAAAAGCTAACACCGCTGCATCGCGAGGTTCGATTCCTTGTATCCGACTTATCGCAAAAGGAATATCAAATTTGATGGTATCCGCAAGGTGGGAAGGCTAGCATGCAGTTCGACGTTCTTGATATTCTCCTTTAAATTTAGAGGTGATATCGATGAAGCTCAGGCCAAACTTGGATGGGCATCATACGGAAGACAGCGCGATTCCATAACAAGGACATGACGCGACAAACGGCGACAATCTATCCATGCTTTCAAGAATGCAGGCTGCAGCCACCTCAACCAGGGCGGGAGGGTGGTCTCTTTCAATGACGCCGCGAGAAAGAAGCGTGAGTCCGGAGCCGGCGGACCGGAAACCTCTTCCGAATTGCATATCAGTTTGCATGCAGAGACTGGAGATAATATCAGTACGGTTAGCTGCAGCATTAGCGCAACCCTGAAGGAACGAGTCATTCAACACAATAAAGGCGAATAGTATAGCAGACACTTACATCACCCAATCAGGTAAGATTTCTTCGATGATGCTGCTGCTAATATTGGAATCGCCAGTTCTGCTGTGCACGAACCTCGGTATACCTTTCTTGAAAGCGACGCGCTAACATCCTCGCGCGGAAACGATAGACCAAGTGAACATTTTGTAGCGTGAATGACCACCCGAAGGTCCTGCCACGGACCAACAAACGACCGCCCAATCAAAGAACCTACAAAAGCACGATAATCCCGGAAAGAACATTTTCCGAGACCATATTCAGATGCCGGCCAACGCGGACGACGATGATCCTTTTCATGGATGGTCTTCCGCTATCCTGTACCTTTATCCCCATCATCAATAGCATGTATTTTGAATTCCGCTCGCTGATATCTTGACCATCCGTCGCGATAGCCAGAGGTGACTCGCGACGTCGAGGCGAGATCCGAATCAAGAAGATCCAATGGCTGAGTATTGGGCAAACGTTCTTAGGAAGTAATCCGATCGGCGATCAACCAGGCTTCAGCTTGGCAGGTCCAGGCAGGAGCATCACAGAGAACTCCGAAGGGAATGGTCAAAAACTCGACAGCACATCATGAGAAGCCTTCCGAATGCATTACCGGGGAGTTGAACCCCGAACGCGGTCATAGTATATCAACAGGTGATAGTAAGAGCACATGTTAACCATTGCACCACTAATGCGTCTCAACGTTTCTGAGGAAACTTGAACAGCTTCGCCAGCGAGCGCGTCGAGACCCTTTGCAGCGCCTCCTGATGCTGCTCCTCGGGGAGAGATAAGCCTAGTGTGTGCTTCGATGCAAGCTCGGTTTCCTGGTCCCACACGAACCTCGTCGCTATCGTGTACACCCGTAGCTGTTCTCTTAGGAATGAAGGTGCAGTGATACACGCACACGCGCGCGACGTATTGCACCTCCCGCTCCTAAGCTTCAACTGGTGTGAGCACAACTTCGAATTCGTCAAATCGGCGCCGAAGAGGGATCGCAAGACCGCTAATGATTCGCAGCAGCCGTTCGAGGACGACATCGTGTTCGTGGACGGGAATAGGCTGGCAGTCTGGTTCGAAAGCAAAATACTTGGACGCGATGAATGTGGTGGTTTTTTGCAAGACAAAGGATGGAAGACGATACAGGGTCGGCGCCTGCAGCGTTGAAGCTAGGATGATATGTCGCTGCGAGATCTTGCGACACCGTCGTGGAAGTAAGAAAGAGGAAGGCAATATCGACCTGGTGACGGTGCAGGGTGCGCATGTGTTGATGGACTCGTTGCCGCATGCTCGTTCCGGAAATCGAGTCACATCAACATGAACACAGGCCACCGCCAATGAAATACAGACGGGATATCCGTGGAACCAAATGCTGCTAAAATTGTAAGGATCGAACGGCGTGAATGAACGAAAGCACACACCAGAATGTGAGTATCCCGAGGAGAACCAATACTCCAGAGCTTCGTATTATCAGATTCCATCGGACGAGGTATGCGGACGTTGATCCTGGCTTGCATTTGAAGCCCATGAACATGTTGCCACCCAGGGATAGGCTACGTCCGGAATGTCCGTCATGGGTAAGTTGCCTCTATTGTGATGATTCTTCAAGCTTCGCTTTGCTTCGGGTCATTGATGAGCTCGACGAGAGAACATAACGCTGTAAAAAACATCAGGAAACGGAGGATAATGAAAGGCAGCGCCACGCACCTGTACGCTTATATGCAAATACGACTTCTGATTGCCGCAGCCAACACGAACCTATCTTATCTTCACGGCCATTCGCTCACTCCCTCCTATGCACACGACCAACGGCCTTGTGTCCATTTCCCAGGGCATCTTCCATACCAGCGCCGTCCATGCGGACCCATCCACCGAGTTACACTGTCCGCTACACCTTGCGTCCCAATCCATATCCTTCCAAGGTTCGTCTCGCCGCTTCCGGTGAAACGTGAACAGCTTCACAAGCAAACAGGTTGAGACCTGCTGCAGCACCCCCTGATGCTGCTGCTCGTAGAGAAATAGACCCGGTATGTGCTTCGACGCCAGCTCAGCTCCCTCCTCCCTCCCAAACCTCATCGCTATCGGAGCGGTTGTCGTAGGAACGCAGGCGCGGTGATAGATGCACGTATGGTATCCAGGGGGCTTCTCGCTCCCCAAGTGTCCGCTAGTGAGAGTACAACTTCGAGGCCGTCAAACGTGCGCTAAGGAGGGATTGAAAGACCACTGAGTATTCGCAGCAGTCGTTTGAGGAGGAAATCGTGTTTGTGAATGGAAGTGACCTTGCTATATGGTTCGAACCGAATCGAACGTAGAAGAGCTGGACATGACGAACGTGGGGGTCCTGCGCAGGACTAAC
The DNA here is from genome assembly GCA_902506015.1 of Armillaria ostoyae. Taxonomy (NCBI): domain Eukaryota; kingdom Fungi; phylum Basidiomycota; class Agaricomycetes; order Agaricales; family Physalacriaceae; genus Armillaria; species Armillaria ostoyae. Next base: position 6,813,547 of record LR732075.1, read on the forward strand.
AATGGGAGACGATGCAGAGTGCTGTCGAGTGCGGATATGACTGCGTCGGCACCTGAGGCCTGGGCCTGAGGCACTGAAGCTACGATGATATGTGCCACCGAGGTCTTACAACGCCATCTTGGAGCAATGAAGGAAGAGGGAAATATCGGCCCGGTGACGGTGGACGTGCATCAATCCATGAGAGACGAATAGTCTGTCGCAAGGCAAAGCAGTGGAGAAGTACGCAGTTCTTCTGGCGACAAAGTCAAAATCAAGACAAGGCCGTGGTCATTAGTCGATGCACCTTGGATGTATGATAGCTGGTGCTTCCCTTACTAGGACTGCTCGCTCCTTCTGCTTCAGCTCAAGTCCTTCCTGTCCAAAACTTGTCCATCGGGCCGCGAAGGAATTGAGGGAAGTGTAATAGTCTTTCGAGTAAGCAATCGAACATTCAATATTCAATGTCCTCTTGAATATGGTTCGCCATGGCGGCTAGGCAGGCGCACGACCTGGGATGACTAGACCATCGAGGCGGGGAAAACGCAAGGAAGCGAGAAAGCGCCGGGAGCAAAAGCTCCGAACATTCTCACGCCATCGACGCGATTTCTCATCGGGCCGGAGCACTGGAGCAGCAAGCGGTAGATCCCGCCTCCGTCATGACTTGGTCTTGTACAACGACTACTGTCTGCATGATCTATTTCGACACCTGGTGCGCTTTTATCTTTGTGCATGTGCTCTTCTCGCCTGAACTGACTCTGTATATCACATAAACAAGAAACTTGCAAGAAACAGAAGACCGACTTTGGACTTCTGCTCATTGTACAATCACAAATCGCGCGATTGGAGCGAACAAGTCACCTGGAAATCATCAAACACCGCTGCTGCGCCAAATACTCATCTACGCCGTCACGATAGTCCTCGATTCGGATTCGCCGACTTTGCCTTGCGATGGTCTTGCCCTTTAAGCTTTAAGCTTTAAGCTTCAAAGTTGATCAGGGCGATCTGATTCCCATAATACTCCCACGCGGGCCATAAACCGCTCCACCAGCCATTGGCTATCAGCTCTGTGAGTGGTCCCCTCAACTAAGGATTGCGATTACTGCAGCACGCGACGACGCTGCCATAAGCGCCAAGATCCATACCTGTTCCTGTATCGTTCTCGGATTTTTCAACTATTCTTGGCGACTATTCGTCATAATCGCGGCTGTCAGTTATCTACACGAGGCAATTCCTCTCGCATTTGAATTTTATCGATGTACTTCTGATTGCGTCTACGTTTACTCAGCTATTCCCCGGGCGTCTCGGCAGCGCCGTTCGAAGGTCAACCTGATTAGATATCAGCATATAACCACTTTATCATATCTGAGCCAATCCCACGACGATAGTCCTGAGAAAAATCAATAATCCATGAAGACGATTGCATTCCTCTCCTTTCTCAAATCGATATATCCATTGTTACAGCAGTCTCACCGTCGACGGGATGCTAGGCACCCGGCCTCTACAGCACATACCATTTCAAGAACCCGTCTCTATGACCGCTCTCAGTGCCTCTCCAAGTCGCTAGCCTCGTCGAAGCTTCCGGTATACGATGCATCGAGAAACTGACCAAGTTCGCGGTAGCCTTTGTAGAGGTGCTCGAGGTTCGCATACTGCCTTGTCCTTTTGATCCTTGTCTCTAACTCTGCCCTATCAATAGAAAAGGGGGCAGAACACCGCAGACGTGAAAGAACTCGGCGAGAAAACCACCAGTACAGTCGTTGTTATCCAAACCCTGATCGGTACGCATGGGAAGCGTATGAAGCGAACAGAGCTCTCGCTGGCATAGCCCACGATCAGGCAGACGTGCAGGGAAAACACTGCGGAATTAAAGGGTCTCTGAATGTGAGCAAGTTTCAAAACACCATCCAAGGTTGCAAGAATCGCATCTATGATTTAAAAATGGACTTCTGGGAACACTTACTATTTCCACTTTGCGAAGGGTGACGGTCTCTCACTGGCGTGTTGGTGTTCTTTGAGAGCCACCGTATGCTCGCCGAGATGGGAAACATGAAGGAAACAGCATAGATAGAAGGATCGGTGATTATTTGAATCACAATCACACCCGCGGCGCTTTTGGTTTTTAATCTGAGGGATGATTGAGATCTTTTACTGATGATCAACGTCGCGTCTATCGTAGGTGGCTGTACCACCCTGTACGTAGTTTTGTATAGCAATGTAAGGTGTAGGCTACCGACTACTGACTACAATATGGAGAGTGTACAGAGCTAAAGTCAAGATGTTGGGAAACGGCAAGACCAGGCCGTGACATTAGACATATCCCGATGGATTATCCATATGGTGTACAGTATAAAATAGTGGTTTCCAAGTCTTTTGGACTGACTAGAAACCGAGTACATTTTAGCTTGTGCAGAGCTCTCTGGAATTTTTATTTTTCTGTGTCGTTCGTTACAGAACACATGAAGATAATCGTGTTATTGCCTGTGGAACAGCGTTTCCACAAACAAATGAAGTCCCGACAAGAGAAGGTGAGGGATGATTGAACACATGATGGTGCCTAACTAGATCATCTCAAGATACTGCTTGGAGGCGGCAGCGCGCTACACTTTTAGTGAATCGCGACGATGTCTGATAATTGGCGCATATATTCAACTATATGAGGAATTGAGCGGCCGCAACTCAACCTTGAATGTACTCCAAATCATTCTTCCAACACCTCGTGCACTGCGCAGGCCAGGATGCTTGTCTCTGGATCGATAACTATGCTACTCTTTTTCCCAGCCTACCTGAGGCGCACCTTCTATACATCACCAAAGAAATCAGGGGTAGAAACACATTTCGCGCGGCCGCTCAGCTTTAGTATCGAGCTTTGGCCTGACAGGACTCCGTCTTCAGCTTCAGGCAGCTTCAGGCCTCAAGGCCTCAGGTGTCAATGTTGCCCTCGAAGCTGCTTGTAGACGTCTGGACAATATTGTTGGCGTATCTGCCAGCCGGCAGGCGTACAAGGGGGATGGTTGATTTATCGACATGTAGCAAAGGTGGTTCTAACTTCTTTAATTATAACAGTCATAGTCAGGAACCTCGGATCTAATACGTCATGCCAATGGCCTCTTATATCCCGGAGAGATTAAAACTGGCAAATGGCAGTGCAGGCTGGGGTTTAAAAAAAAAAAAGGCGCTGGTTGCAACAGTTTTCTTTGGAATCCGGATCACGGAATCTTCCTCCGAGTGACGCAACAAAGTCTGGGCCATCACATCCTTCAGCAGGCAGTGCATCTGCATGACCTCTAAAAGGCAGTCACCCGTTACATGGATCTACAGCAGGGGAATGTGAGCTACAGCACCAAAAAGTCGGAAGTGGAACCATACCAAAAAGTCCATCTTCAGATCGTCGACGCGCTTCCTGTAAGCCTGAATGGCATCTCGGTATTCGTCAACGCTGAAAACACCTTTGATACCACGGCGCTTGCGCTTAGTATCCTTCAAATCTTGAGCCATGCCTTGGAGATACCTGTAACGAAATCATTGAGTAGCTGTTCATGAAAGATAGTCGACGAAAAGGGCAACCTACCCATCCATTTCCCCGCAAATCCCCATAAAATAGGGAGCTCCCCGCTCTCCTTGCATGCGAACGAGGGTATCTATGACGACGATCGTGTTTGCGATGCTCTCACAGAGCTCCTTTGCATCCTCCTTATTCTTTCCTTTTTTCTATAGAACACATAAGCGACAACATCCATAGGGCCAAGAGTGGTTAAACAAACCTCAAGTAGCTCGAAGATGACTACGGCGACCTTTGCCACATTCTCGAGGTACGGTACGCTGGAAGCTTCAGCGATCTGGGCAACTTTGAGACAGGCGTTGAGTGCGGACATGGTGGTTGGTGGTAAGACTTATGCTGTAGAGGGCGATGCAGAAGCGCGCGCCAACTCGCAGAATCGCAGAGCTGTGGCATTACGAAAAGGTGCTTCAGGATCTGATATGATAACTAAAGAACGTAATGATGATGGAAACTGACCAACAGCAATATCCCTTGCAAAGTGAATAGGACTTGCAGACGTCAGCAAGGCAAACGACGATTTACCACGTCTGGAGCTATGGTCGCTTTGTACTTCCTCGAGGCCGTTGCCACAATGTGGGAAGGGCTAGGTACCCCAGATAGTGTGAAACCGCTCGTGAATAGAGTATGCCTGACGAAGGAGAATCTAAGAAAAACAAAACATATTTAGTGAAAATTAGAGGATAAGAACAGAGGGAGACGCACTCGATGTGTATCCCTAAAATGTCCTAAAATGGTATCGGAGGGCCTTCACTGAATACCCGCTACCCTTCGTGCCTACGTCGGCCCGACATCAATCAGCCAACGGTATTCCAAGCGGTGTGTCTTGCTCGACTTCGTCTGGATAGTTGGATTCAGCCTCGGGCGGCATCACGAAGTGCAATCATTCCCTATCCATCGAACGACGCCGGATATTGATGGCAGCACACGAACCAAGCAAAGTTCGAAGGGTGCAGGTCGTTAAGCGTAACCAATTTATTGTACGTGACTGGGGCCTCCCATGGCAAAGTCGGAGAGTAGTACACGAACGAATGTATACGGGGGTCCAATGTCCCAGGAATGAAGCTGCCAAGTACACCCCAGGACATATGCGCGCCTGTTAATAAGGTCAAGAGTATGATAATTCACCAGAGACTAGTCAGCGCACGTTCTGTGTTTCTTGCAACCCTGAGATGGTTCAAACCGATGGTAAAGCAACTCCGCTCACGCTCAGCTTTTGTCTGCCACCTGGGTCAGATTGGAATTCTATCAACGAATCAGAGAATGCAGTAGTCGTTACAGCAAGCTATCGCCCGTGATGTAAGCCGTAGCCCTTGTAGTTTTGTTTCGACGGTGGCAGTAGTGTTATCATGGCGGCTAGACCACACGGGCAACGGGAGTTAATCAGAGTATCGACAAGGAGGAAGTGGTGATGGCGGGAGTTTCCACGCCATCAACGCAGATTTTCGTCGGACCGGATAGGCCGTTGTTCCTGTCCCGACTTTACCTTGTACCTTCTGGGAGAAGACAAAAGACATTCTGGTCATACGCCATACATGCAGCAAGGGGGAATTGAATCCCGGACGTGACCGTACCGCCTGTGCACCATTACACCACTAACTTACACGATACCAACAGGTATGTACCCCGAAATCCAAGGAAAGAATCAATACCCAACATTCGTACATTTCCAGTCTTGTGCTACGGTCATCTTACAAAGAGGTTACCCGGCGACTCGCACTCTCCTGGCATGTCCCTTGCGTCAACTATGCATGATCGCGTCTTCAGGAGTCGCCCTGCGCCGAGTTTTGTATCGACTACGGGTTGCAGTCTCTATGACCAGAAACCTCAATATAATTTTGGCCGGACGACAGGTAGATTGTTTGACAGGAGATGACCGTTGGCGATCCTGTTCAATCCACTTTTATAGGACACACGCTCCTCCAGTCGGCGATGAACATGACTAATGTCACGGAAGCAAGGTTCGAAAGAGAAATTTCATGGTATTTTAACGACGGGGTTTAGCCTAGCAGGCCGACAAGGAGAAAAGCAGGATTAAAGTCATAATTTTTCTTAAAGATCGAGTCGACCGAGGCAGAATGAGCACTTAAATCCGTGAGAAATATTGAACATTTCTTCGGTACGTTCTATGCTATGGAAGAAAACCGTTAGTGAAAACCAAAACGACAAAGAATCGCCGGAATCTATGTTAACCATGTCTTCACACCGCAGCCCCCTCTACTCATCCAGACACTTCCCAACCCTCTCTAGTATATCCAACCTAACGTACACCAATGTTCCGCATCCCAGACATCTTTCCGCTCCACAAGTCTCCATCTCCGGCCACTCCTCTATTTCCAACGAATATAGCGTATCCTCCGAAGGCCTCGCATTGATTTCGTAAAACAGTTTCCACACCATCGTCGTCGATGCTGGCCCGTAGACTGGGTTATTACACCTGGGGTCCTGTTTCATACCCTTTTTGAACTCGCCGCATCTAGTGGAACTTGAATAGCTTCACCAGCGTACGCTTTATAGTGATGTCCTTCAGGGAGAGAAAAGCCCAAGGCGTACTTCGACGCGAGATCGACTTCTTCCTCCCCCCCGAACCTCATCACTATCGCATACACGCGGAGTGAATCTCGCAGACAGTGCGAGACTTAACCGATGTGCGTATGATATCCAGCGCACGTCTCACTCCCGAGGTGCCAGCCAGACTGAGCACACCTTTACGGACAGAAAATCTGGGGCAAGACGGAATCCCGAGGTTGCTGATGCCGAGTATACACAAAAGCTGTTCCAGGATGGGGATGGGCTTGTTGTCTGGCTGAAAAGTGAAGGTCCTCAAAATAAAGGATTGGGTGGTTCTTTACGGGACGAAAGACGGGAGACGGTACGAGGTGCTCTCGAGCGAGGATAAGACGGCATCTGGGATGCTGAAGTCTGGATGATACGTGGCTGCGGACCTTTGTGGAGGAAATGAACGAAAGAACGAAGGTCTAAGAATTGTCGCATGGGCATATGTTGATGGTTCGGTTCCCAAGTAATCCGATTGGCATCAACACTGACACACGCTGTTAATGCTGCGAGATAAACCAGGGTTACTAGAAAAACATGGACCCTGAGAGCGAAACGATAGGTCGCTGAAGCGTCCATCCTAGATATGCAGATCCATCAGCGTCAAGAATCAAACAACAAGAGTAAATAGAAGATTACACACCCAAACGTGATCAGTAGGGTGGAACTCGAGATCAGATGTCAGACGAGGGAGACTCTATCAAGCGTTCATCATCTTCTCCTAGCCACTCCAGAGCGCATCAACATTGGTATTTCTCGTATCCAAAGGTTGTGGGCGTCAATCAACATCGGGAAAGTTATTTACTCGCACATAGGCGCATATAAGCAGCGAGGTGAACGATTCCAGTGAGTGTCCCTGTGCCTGCAGACTATGAACAGAAACGGATAACCGTCAGGCTAGGTCTATAAATAAAGGTATGAACTTACGATGCCTGTCGATACACATAATCGTACAGTTATCGCGAAGTGAAGCCATCGTTTTGCCGCTCTTATATCCAAGTGAGGGGTGCTACGGCGAGCAATGGTGGGCAAATCAGATCAACCCATTTTTGGAATGGGATCACGAAAGGAACGGGGACTGGGTGTGTCGCAATTGAGTGTGTATAGAGCAACGAGTGACGCTTGACGGACGAGCATGATGTGGGCTGATATGTGCATGCTGCCGCATTATGTCGTAGGCCAGTACATTCTCTGTATATGCAGGACCCGTGAGTTCCGACACAAAGTACACCTATAAGAGCGACAGCGCACCATATCAGGCTGGCCCTGGGGACCGATAGGATCTGTGCGCCAGAAGTCGAGGGGGTCGAGTTCGAGTCAATTGACGAGCAGCTGTTTTTCTGTGTATCGAGCCGATGTTAGTTTATTTCCAAGATGCACCTGTGCTACGATAGCGCACCATAATATAGACTGTAGCTCGTCCTCCCGCCTATCGCAGCGTATCAGCAAGTGCTCAGACACCGATTTGTACAGCCTCGTTGAGTCGTCCTCATTTTTCGGAAAGATCGTCCTCTATTGTGTAGTTGTACGCAGGGAGAGTCCCAAGTCGAACGGAGATGGTCCTGGGACGTCGATGATGAAAGATACATGATAGGTTCAATTTGGGAAGCTAGGAAACACCGGCCCGGAAAATCGCGTCGATGACGTGGGAACCCGGCGGCCTTTTCCTCTCACATTTCAATTTCCTCTGCTTGCTTCTACGCTTTCCAGAATTGATTCCTCAGCATCGTTCTCCATGCGTCGGCTGAACTGTGCCTGCGCCGTGTAACGGTAAACCTGATCAATTCACTGCCGCATCATTGACCCAACCTTGATGCAGACCACGAAGACAATACCATCCTGAGTCACGCGTCAATGGTCGTTGGAACACAGCAGATTTGACATTATGTCAAAACCATTAGGGTGTTCCTCTCAAGTCAACTCGTTGTCCCTACATCGCTGATTCGCACTATTGCTAGCTCTGCTCGAAGATTCAAACATAGCCTCTCCAATCCCAGTACAACGAATCAGCGTTATCATCGTCCTTCGCGTTTAGCGACAAAAAGAGGCGCTGCTCTCGACGGTCTGCTTTCTTGATCACGATTCTTTACCATCACATGCCGCATGACACCGCATTAGTACGCATTTACGGGAGAAGGGTCTGTAACCCTGTCCATCATTATCTTGATATCGTCGTCTGTACAAGAGACTAACTGTAACAATCTTATCTCATTCGACAGCACGTCTGCTCGTCGATGGGATGCTAGGCGCCCTCCCTCTACAGCACATACCCTTCTAAGCATCCACCACCATGCCCGCTCTCAACGCCTCTCTCCAAGTTGCCAGCCTCGTCGAAGCGTCCGGTGTACCATACATCGAGAAGCTCGCCAAAGTCACCGTAGCCGTTATCGAGCTACTAGAGGTATGCATGCTGCCCCTTGCCTTACAACTTTTGCGTCTAACCTTGTTCCGTCAATAGAAGAAAGCAAAGAACAAAGAAGACGTGAAGGAGCTCTGCCAGAGCATTACCGACACAGTCGCCGTTATAGAATCCCTCATCGGTATGCATAGGGAACAAGGAGCTCCATATTTTCAGGACATTTGCACAGAGATGGAAAGGTCGGTCATCGTTCTCGTGCTGTATCTCTTCGACAGCTAATGGTCACGCGACAGATATCTCACGAGCATAGCCTGCGACCTGAAAGACGTGCAGGGAAAACACCGCGGATTCAAAGGCTTTCTTAATGTCAACAAGTTCCAAGACACCATCCAAGGTTACAAAAAGCGCGTCGATGACTTGAAGATGGACTTCTTGGTACGCATGTTTTCCACTTTGCGGAGGTGATGGTCTGACGCCCTTGCGTGCTGTAGATACACATAACGGGGGACAGCATGTTGGCGCTCATTGAGATGCACCGCATGTTGACCGAGATGGGAAACGCGAAGGAAACAGCATCGAAAAAAGGGTCAGTGATCATTCAGGTTACAATTACACGTGCGGCTTTTTTTTTTTAAACCCTAGGACAGTGATACTATGAAGCCGAATACAGTGGTACTGTTAAGAGTCCGGGTATTTCGAGTAATACACAAGTTAATGAATGCTCGAGTAAAACCCAAGTCATGAGCTAGGATGTCCGAAAGCCGAGTTCCAACCACCAAGAGGGATCTGATATAGGTGCTAACAAGCGCTAGGCGTAGTTGGAAGGCAAACGGAACGGCAAGCGCTAGGCGTAACCGATCATATATGCTTAGATCACACAGTTAAGTGGACGTTGAAGAGTGGTAAAATTAGATTGAGTTCTAAGTAGTACAGACAATGTTTATATACTAGGGTTTCGAGTCATTAATATTCTACAATGTTCCATTATATTCTAGTGTTTGGAAGAAGAAAGGAGAAATTAAGAGAAAGTACTAGTAAGCCGAGGTCGAGGCCGAGAAGGCCGAGAGGAGGCATATGTTGACTCGTACACTAGCCGAAAAAGGCACGATATCCATAACAGATACTAGCCCTCTCAGGTCTACTCGCCGAACTCGTATCTGTAGCTATTTATAACACGTCTCTGTACAAAATTTTGTAAGAATATTTAACAGCTACCAAGGGGCTACCAATATGAAAAAAAATGACATGGGGTCGATTAAAAAATTTCGGGCTCTGGCGCTGGACCTACCTACCTCCACGTGACCATTATGATGTCATAGTTTCCAAATTAAGCATATTTTCAAGCAAAAATGTCAAATTGAGTCGTATTTGTGTATTATTATTTCAACGAAATATCATTTTGAGTACAATTTGAGACCTTTCTAGTCAGATAAAGAAAACACATGAATTTGGACACATGATGTCATATGCTGACTCATGATGGCAGTGCAGCCAACACTCCGTCTACTCCCAATGTTACGTCGCACAGGCATTATAAAGACTGAAGGTCCATTGATTAGACATATTGGCACTTAAATATGTCACCTTTTTACATTCAGAAGGCATTTTTCAAGCCATTTGAGGAGGGTCAACTTTTTTTTTTCAGGCCTGCCGGCCCAACCTACCTACCTAGCCGGTGTTCCGGGCCACAATTCCGGTAGCCCCTTGACAGCTACACGTAAACCGATAATGCAAAAAAATTACGAGTCACAGGCCTCGGCAAACATTCCCTCCAGAGCGTTCCAAGGGCGTTCAGTACCAAAACGAGATAGTCTAGGACTCCTTGGAAAGCGAGCGACACCTTCATGGTTAACTTTGAATGCCATGGTGGAAATGTTTCTCTTCACACTTTGGTTCGGTCGAAGGGCATGTTCTCTATTCTGACCTCCTAGCTTGATTTTCTAGTGGTAGTCAAGACGCCTCCGATAACCCATCATTCTTCTTTCTCCCTTCATCATGTCGTTACTTCTTTCTGATACGGATTGGAACTAGAGTAGCAGAATATTTCTGAACAAAGCACTATTACGCAGTGATTTGTCTTCACATCCTTCACTTAATTATTTCAAGTTTATCTGTTCTACTTCTGTAATCTGGCTACCAACTAAAATCGAGCTGACTATTGTAAACGAGCACGACAAGTCATGTGCTCAAGTCTGCTTTCAAGCAATAACTTTTATTAAAATAGAGGTTTTCCGTCCATGTGATGAAGCCTAAGGATGACCAAAGAATCCACAGTGGAAAGAGATGTGGAGTGTCGTTGCAAAGGTGATCTAACCCACTGACCGAGTCTGTGGAGACGACCCCCTCTCTACTTTGGGCTTCAGCCAAGTGTCCCGGTTCACTGATAAACGACTCTGACAAATGATTGTTAGCTGCCGACTCGTATTGCCAAGTCAAGCGGGAATTTAACACTGTCGTGAGGGCTGCGAAAACTCGGCTAAGGTAAAGCTGGTCACAGGTGGAACAGCCTGCTGTTCCCTGGGCCAGAGCTTGATATAAATTAGGTAGTATTAGGCAGGTGTTGTATATTGAAATCTGGATACAGTTGCGAGAACGAATTACATAAATGTATATTGGAATGGTAAGGTTGTTAAGAAGGCTTCTAACGCTCAATCCTAAATCCTACGGTGTGCCGATCATAGAAGCTCATGCCACCCTTGACCTGAAACACTGGGTCGGGGTGTTAAAAAAAAAAGCAGTTATTGCAACAGGCATTTTTGGGATCCAGAAAACGAACTCTTCCGAGTGACGCTCCGCAGCCTGAGTCATCGCATTCTTCAACAGGCTGTGTATCTGCGTGACCTCCAAACGGCAGTCACCCACTGAATAGATCTACAGTGGGATGTGAGATACGTCACGGAAAATCTGGAAGCGGGAATGTTACCAAAAAGTCCGTCTTCAGATTATCTACGCGCCTCCTGTAAGCCTGAATGGCGTCTCGGTAGTCGTCGACACTGAAGAGACCCTTGATGCCACGGTGCTTCCGTTTAATATCCTTCAAATTTTGAGCCATTCCTTGAAGATACCTGTAACCAGACGGTTGAGTAGCTGTTGAAGAAAGACGGCAAATGAAGACCCACCCTTCCATCTCCCCGCAAATATCGATATAACACGAAGTTTCCCCTTCTCCTTGCATGCGGACGAGGTCGTTGATGACGACGATCGTGTTTGCAATGCTCTCACAGAGCTCCTTAGCACTTTCCTTGATCTTTGCCTTTTGCTGTAGAACACAGAATCAGCGAGAACATCCGTATGGTGAAGGATAGTAAACCGAGCATCAAGAAGCTTGAAGACGAGTACGGCGACCTTGGCCACGCTCTCGAGATACGGAACACTGTCGCCTGTGGCTTCGGCGAGACGTGCGACTTGGAGACAGGCGTTGAGGGCGGGCATGGAGGTTGGTGGTAAGGGAGACTTGTGCTGTAGAGGGCGATGCAGAAGCGCGCGTCAGACGAAGCGTGTTGTGCCATGAGGGAAACCTTCTGTAAGATCTGATAAGATAACTGAATATCGTAATAATGATGGACTCACCGAGAGTGATATCCTGCGACAGGTGAATGAGGGATCATAGACGCCTCAAGGCGAACGAGGATTTACGACGTCTTTCGGATCAGTACATGAGATCTTTGAGAGATGTAGTGGACCCAGCTATGGGTGCTTCATACTCGCATCCCTTTGTTCAAGGCTTTCGCTGCAGTGTTGGAAAGTGTCACTGGATGTGAATGTACGCCTGGTGAGGGAGAACAAAGGGTCAGTTCGTAAATATCCGAGGATAAGAACGCGGCGAGGCTTACTGGATGTACATCCGTGTCGTAGCACTGGAAAGGGCCATAGAGTGGCAACGCCGAGCACCCCAGTCAAAGCTCGCACTCGATGCCACTCCGCCTATGCATGGATTTGAAGCCTCTCTCTCTAGATGGCAAAGCATCGTTTCAGGAGAAGGTTGAACAAGGTCAGGACATCGGCCGACGGAACCTGGGGCATCTCTTGCTCGACAGTCCCATGCCGTATCTATTCATTGAGATATCTGCGGGTACCACTGCCAAGCGCGTTGATCCCACGTAACGACGTTACCCGCCGATGGTCACGGATGAGCCGAAAAAGGTATGCTAGCAAACCAGGCATCATCAATCCATGGTCCGCGAGGAAAAGCAGTGGAGAAGCACGCAGTTCTTCTGTCGACAACATGAAAATCAAGACAAGTCCATGGCCACTAGTTGATGCACCTTGTATGTGTGATAGGCAGCGCACATGGCTAAATGGACAACCGAAAAGAAATGGCCCTCACACGCTCCTTCAGCTTTAGGTCAAGCCCTTCGTCTTCGCAGGTCCATCGAGTCGTCTGCTTGAAAGAATCGGGGGAAATGTTGGAATAAGCAATTGAACCTTCAGTGACTTCTAGACAGTAGCGCCAGCGTGGCGGCCCGGGTGCACGACCTGGGATGGCTTGATTATCGACGCGGGGAAAGTGCAAGGAAGCGAGAAAGGCACGGTGATGAAAAGCTCCGAAGGTTCCCACGGCATCGACGCGATTTCTCATCGGGCCGAATAACCAGGCGGTTGATCCCGCCTCCACCATGACGGTCTCTTGTATGACGACTACTTTCTGCGTGGTCTTTTTCGACACCTGATGCGCTTCTATTCTAGTGGATATGCTCCTTCCCGCCAAACTGACTCACATACACAAGAAACAAAAGACTGACTTCTACTCATTAATATCACAAATCGGGTGACTAGAGCGAACAAGTCTCCTGGCAATCATCGAACTCTGCTATTGCGCGCTCATCTACATCACCACGCTAGTCCTCAAGCTCAAGTCTGATTCGCCGATGTTGACTTGCGATGGTCTTGCCCTTCAAATTTCAAATGTTGATCAGGGCGATCTGATTCCCATATGTGGACCATAAACCGTCCCGCCAGTCACTAGATGCGCGCGGTGATCGTGGTCCTCTCAACTAAGGAATGTTATCATTGCCGCACGCGACGGCGCTCGCAGAAGCCCCGAGACCCAAACCCGTTGCTTCATCATTCTCGAATTGTTCAGTTGTTGTCGGTGCCGGTGAGTGCCCATCAACATAACGGCCTTCCGTTATCTGCTGGCCACTTTTTACTCTCACATTGCAATTCCGTCAATATACTTATGATTGCTTCCTTCCAGATTTTATTCCTCAACCTCGCTCAATATACCTTTGCTGGACTGCCTGTGCCATTCGAAGGTGGGCCTAGTTAATTTATTATCAGATAACTACGTATCTGAGGTAACTCAAAAAGGAGTTCCAACTTCCGAGAGATTCAAATCAATAATTCCTGGTGCAGACCATGAAGTCGATACCGTTATTATTAATTCTCACATCGGTATATCTGCCGTTACAGCATGAATCACGTATCTTTGGTAATTGGATCCAGCAGATCTACCATTATGCGGAGAGTACTAGTGCAGTCTATGCGCTCCTTTCGATCCGTTATGCATGTATCACTAATTTGCACTATTGCTAGCCCTGGTTGAAGCCTGAAAGGTAACCTCTCCAATCTCAGAACGCCCTGAGTTCAGCATTGACATCGTCTTTGGCGTCTCTCCATGAAAGGATGCGCTATTCTCGATAGTCTGCTCTTTGGATCAGGGCTTATTCCTCCTCGTGTTTCATGTAACACTGGATTCGGTACGCGTTCACAGTACGCAGGTCTGGAATCATCTTAGCGCGTTATACAGCACATTTTCCTATCGCCGTGATGATAGATGCCCACCCTCTACAGCACATGCATTTCCAAGCACACGCCACCATCCACGCTCTCAATGCCTTTCTCCTCTCGTTGAGGCTTCTGGTATACCATACACCGAGAGGCTCGCCAAGTTTGCCATAGCCGTCGTAGAGCTACTCGAGGTATGCATGCCGCTTTCGCCGTCCAGTATAATTCTTGCCTCTTGACTCTGCACCGTCAATAGAAAAAGACAAAGAAGAAAGAAGACGACGGACGTGAAGGAGCTGTGCGAGAGCATTACAGATACAGTCCTCCGTTAGCTAAACGCTTGTTCATATGCATGGGGAGCGAGAAGCAACCTATGTCCGGGACATTGGCGCAGAGATAGAAGGGTCAGTCACCATTCTCGCGTGCTGTATTTCCTCCACAGCTAATGGTCACCTCACTGGCATAGACCGAGATCTGAAAGACGCACAACCCAAACACGGCAGGTCAACAAGTTCTAAGACACCTACCAAGGTTACAAGAAACGAGTCGATAACTTGAAGATGGACTTCTTGGTATGCGTACTCTCGCTTTGCGAAGACGATGGTCTGACCCCTTGCGTGCTGTAGATCCACATACCGGGGGACAGTATGTTGGCGCTTATTGAGGTCCGCCGCATCCTCGCCGAGATGCGAAACATGAAGGAAACAGCATCGAAAGAAGGATCAGTGGATTCTGGATCCAGGCTCGGACTTATAGAAAGGACAGCATGTGATAAGTAGTAACAACAAATAGCCGGGCATGTCGTCTCTATTACTTACTCGCGGAACTCGTATCTGTAAGGCTAACTATTACAAGTGAACCGATAATCCACAATTAATTACGAGTCACAGGTCTCAGCTCCAGAGCGTTCAGTGCCCAACTGAGATAGTCTAGGACTCCTTGGAAAGTAAACAACACCTTTATGGCTGACTTTGCTCGCCATGTAGGAAATGTTTCTCTCCACATTTTGGTTCTGTCATAGGGCATATTCATTAGTCTGACCTCCTGGCTTGATTTTCTGGTGGCAGTCAAGGGGTGAGTAAATTATAAGAAGGTGCAACGACTAATGTGCCCGAGTTTGCTATCGAGCCAGAATTGAAATTGAGGTTTTCTGTTCATGTGAGATCTGGCCAAAGATGCCGTGGAAAGGAACATAAATTATCTTAGAAAAGCTGAAAGACCTCCTAACCGAATGGGTAGAGACGACCCTCTCTCTACTTTATCCTTCAGCCAAGTGTCCTGGTTCACTGACAAACGACCGTACCACTCCGTACCAACGCTTAGAACGTAATTGTTAGCCGCAGGCTCAAATTAATTCGCTGCCAGTGGAATAATGTACTGTCCAATATCAGTAAAATGGAAAATTTACACCTTCCATGGGAGCTGCGAAACGAAGTGTATCGAACTTTGCATGTAGGTGTGACAATGCATTAAGTCTATACTGGAATGGTAAAGCTATTAATAGAAAGCCTGTGACCCATCACCGATGGGCACTGTCCTCTCTGTCAAAGTCAGATCAGGGTAAAAAAAAAAAAAGGCGGTGATTGCAACAGGCTTCTTCGGGATCCGGAAAACGAACACCTCCGAGTCCTCCGAGTGACGCACAGCAGCCTGTGGCGTCGCATTCATCAACAGGTAGTGCATCTGCGTGACTTTCGAATTGCAGTCACCCACTGAATGAATCTACAGTAGAACGTGAGATGCGGCACGAAATTTTTGGAAGTGGAAATATTACCACAAAGTCTGTCTTCAGATCATCCACACGCCTCCTGTAAGCCTGGATGGCGTCTCTGAAATCGTCGACGCAGAAGATGCCTTTAAAGCCACAGTGCTTGCGCTTAAAATCCTTGATATCTTGCGCCATGCTTTGAAGATACCTGTAACGAAAACCTTGAGTACCTGTTGAAGAAAAAAGCAAATAGAAACGGCAGCCCACTTTTCCATCTCCCCACAAACATCGATATAACACGAGGTTCCCTGTTCTCCTTGCATACGAACGAGGGTGTCGATGACGACAATCGTGTCTGCGATGCTCTCACAGAGCTCGTCGGCATTCTTCTTGTTCTTTCCCTTTTGCTGTAGGTCACAGAGTTAGCGACAACATTCATACCGCAAAAAGTATGGTTAAACGAACCTCGAGGAGCTTGAAGACGAGTACGGCGACCTTGGCCACGTTCTCGACGTACGGTACGCCGGAAGCTTCAGCGATGTTGGCGACTTTGAGACAGGCGTTGAGTGCAGACATGATGGTTGTTGGTAAGACTTGGGCGGTAGAGAGTGATGTAGGAGCCGGCGTCAAACTCGCAGTGCCGTGGCGTCAATGAATCGTGCTGTAAGATATGATAAGATAACCGAAGAACGTAATCATGACGAAACTTACGAAAAGGAATATTCCCCGACAAGTCCATAGGAATTGGCAGACGTCTACAAGGCGAACAGCGAACAATCATATCGCGAGCTAGGATTGCTTTGTACATGGTCGACGCTGTCGTCACTCTCCTGAAAGGGTTTGTCACCCAAGATGTCATGAAATACCGCTCATCGACCACAATCATGGATCGCGTACGCCTGGCTCAGGAGAATCTAAGAAAGATGAGACATTTTTAGCAGAAATCCGAGGATAAGAACACACAGAGAGACTTACTCGCGGTATAGCCATGCCATTCAAAGCGTCATAAAATGGAAACGTCCGCCACCCTCACCGAATGCCCGCTACTCTTCCTGCCTACGTTGATGCCAGCTAACGCTATTCCTGGCGGTGTATCTTGGTCAACTTCTGACGGTCCGCATCTGATCAAGACGCGCAATCATCATATCCGTTGAAGGACGCCGGATGCCGAAGGCCGCGCGAGGACCAAACAAGGTTCAGAGGATGCAGGCGTCGTTGAACGTGGCACATTTCTGGTACGGGCTTGGGGCTTCTCACGGGAATGTCTGATGCGATTACTGAGTACTGAGTAGTGGAACGAACGTATATAGGGAAGAAGACATGAAACTGTGATGGATATATGCGCGTCTGTTAAAGAGGTTAAAATGATGAAGATGAGTCATCTGTGGCTAGTTAACGCACGTTGGAATTTTTGGTTGTTTATAACTATAATACGGGTGGAGCCGAAGCTACTCAGTAAACCAGCTCCGCTCCGAGTCGCGCTCAGCTGCGGTCTGAAGCCTGTCACCAATTGCAATTCCATTGACGAAGCAAAGGGACTGAAGTGATCTTTGTGGCCGCTATAGATCTTGCAGTTCCGTCTCGATGGTAGTGCCAGTATCACAATGGCAGTTGAAGAGGAGAGAGGATAGTCGATTACCGACGATGAGGAGGTGGGTGATAAAGTAAAAGCCGGATATTCCCACGCCATCAACGCGATTTCTCGTCGGGCCGGAGCGGTGCTTCTTTCCGTCTTGACCGCAACTCGTAAGGAACTTGGACCCCACGGTCTCACTCTCTCAGGATCTTTGCCCATCCCTGGTGCGTTTTCCTTTTAATGAAAGTGCCCTAGTGTCTCGCTGACTGACGATACATAAACAAAAACACTGTAGTGTTTGAATTACATATTGATCTACGATTGCCATACGTTGACCTACAGGTGTACGCCTTACGGTTACGCAATGTCAGGACCGGCACTTATGTGAGCTGGACAGTAAAAACTCCCGTTTGCCTCACTCAACCTGAACGTTTCAATGATAGAGCAACGTGTTCAATGCGACCGAACTAGAACCCAGGAAAACAGTAGCTGTCAAGACTTCGCGTGTCTCGATGAGAGTGAAGCGACCCATTCTCCAGCGTGAGACTCGTATCATCCAACTTTTGAAAGGCTATGACCCTATTCCCGTTTTGTATGCATACGGACAGTTAAAGCATTTCGAATGCATGGCTATGGAGATTCTGGGGTCAAGTGTTGCAGAACAGAAGAAGAAGAACGGGCCTGGACAGGTGTAATGTTGGCGAACGTCATCGAAACTGTCGATAAAGTGATACGTAATTGCGAATTCAGGCTTCAGAAAAACTGAATCAGACCCTCAGCTCGCAGGACTAGAGCATATCCACTCGCACAAAATTCTGCTTCGCGCCATCAAGCCTGAGAACCTCCTCTGTGCACTCAATGATTCGGCAATCAAAATCGTTGACTTTGGTATCTCCAAGCCATTTTCCCATCGTCAGCCGTTAAAGGAACGCCGAGTCGTCATCGGGTCTCTCCACTGGGCAAAGCTGAATTCTCATATTAAAAAGGGTCAGTTCACTTTAGCCCCTCTGGTAGTACCGTCATTATATTCGTATGCTGTAGATCTTGCTCCGCCCGATGACCTCGAATCCTTAGCTTACATCGCCCTATCCCTTCTTTGTGGAAACTTGCCTCAGAAACCACATGCGCGCGAGGAGTCCCAGATGCGCTTACAAGAAGTCGTCGGACAGATGAAACCGGAATCTTCAGGCAAAGATCTCCAGGTTTAACCGTCGAATTCGGTGACCTGCTCGATTACAGCCATTCCCTCAATTTTGATCAGCTTTCTGACTACGGAACGTTCAGGCGCTTGTTTGGGAATATGGCGCAACGAGGAGATGGGTGAATGGTCACTCTGCTGGAGCCTTGCTACCCACAAAGCAACAAACATCTTCTAGATGAGCCCAAATTTGAGGTTCCTCGCGAAGGCGAAGTCGACAACGACAATGGTGGCGACGGCCTTGGCGAGGATAATTACTTCGCAATGGACCTTGATATGCTGGAACGTCAGGGAGAGCGAGACAAGAACTTCATCTTGCTTGTGGAGCAGGAGGCAGACCTCGATAGCGGTACCCCACTGATCGCAGAAGCGCTGCAAGAGTAAACTCAGAGCTGCCGGTGGTCTTCGCATTATTTATCGGTGTTCTAATGAACGTGTCCTGCTTTCGCTTGGGACTGACCCCGTGCGTCGCATGAAACTAAGGAAAAGACGATGTTTCCTCTGCTGCGGCAGAAACTGATCACCGCCATTACAATAGTCCTCCATTCAGATTCGCCGACTCTGTCTTGTCCTTCGAATTCTGATTGCGCCGATCGGCTGGTCCTACTACGATGTTCATATTTCGGAAACCGCCCCAGCAACCATTGTATTCGTGTGCCGTTCTCGTTGTTACGTTAATATATCTGCAAGATAAAAAATCGCAGCCGACGCAGGATTTCGATACAAGCCGAGTACCGGTAATCCATATCATATTGCGATTCTCTCTTTCAGGCTACCGAAAGACATGCATACCTACTCACGTTCTCTCTCGACGCTAATAAACATCAGCTCACTTTCGGTGCCGAGTGTCTCGGTTAGTATCCATCATGATCGATCATCGCAGTCTTCGGTTATCTTATCTCATTCTACAGCACCTCTTCCCGATGCCACAGCTCTTCGAGCTTGCCGCGCTCGTCCACACCGCGCAATACAGCACACGTCTTACCACCCACAACCACCATGCTTAGCCTCAATGCCTGTCTCCAAGTTGCCAGCCTCGCTGAAGCCTCTGGGATTCCGTATATCGAAAAGCTCGCCAAGGTTGTCGTAGTCGTAATGGAGCTCCTGGAGGTTCGTATACCAGTATGAATCTTCCCCCACGAATTTGACCCTTTCCGTCCTTATAGCAACGAGGAAAGAACAAGAAGGACGTCAAAGCTCTATGTGAGAGCATCGCAAACACAGTCGTTGTTGTCAACACTGTTGTCAGTATGCACGAGGAAGTCGGAGCTGCGTACTTTATGAGTATCTGTGAGGAGATGGAAGAGTAAGTCGCGATGTCCCATACTTTTCGCTGCTGGCTAAACTAACAATTGACCGATAGGTACCTCACGAACTTGGCACAAGACTTGAAGAGGGAGGTCAAAAGCAAGCATCGTGGCATCAAAGGCCTCTTCAGCACCAAGGAACTCCGAGACGCCATTCAGGATTATAGAATCCGTGTGAACGACTTAAAGACCGACTTTTTGGTACTCTTTAGCATTCTATTTTCCACAAAAGATGTTCTGATAATGGCGTTCTGCAGATTCATGTAACGAGCGATAGCCGGTTGGCGCTTGTCGATGTTCAGGCCACACAGAGAGATTCGATGCGTCTCATGGCCGAGATCCGGAAAAAACAGAATACAGCACTAGAGGGAGAATTCGTGATACGGATTGCCACTAAGCATGCAGTGTTTTTTTTTTTTGATCCCGCTGTATGGCTTATGAGTAATTAACATGGCATCTTCCTGATACCAGCTGTAGTTTAGCTGTAAGTAGTTCGCCATACAGCAACTTTCGTCGATTGCTGTGTGCAATTCTTTTGCGGTACTCAAACCTCAACACAGCCAGCTTATATGGGACAGGATATCCCATGCACCGGACGTTGCCCTCTTGAATTCATTCCCTTCCTTCGCCAGTACCCCGCAGACTGACATATCAACGTCTGCCATATGCCGTAAACCATGATATATCAATAGCCTAGTTCTATCGTGTGTGTTTGATATATCACCTGCAGTCGCTGATCAAAAGCATCAAAAGGGGTGTATTTCACCCGGATCGGTCCATTCAGGCTTTCTCGCTGTCTGCGGCGTGGAGCTCACCTCTTGGGGTAGCCGACGGTTGCCAACAGGCTCCTAAAATTTGTTCGAAGCTACTTGCGGCTCCAAATTTGGACTTCAGCTACATATCGTACCCCTTATTCGTCCTCAACATCTGTTGCGTGCGTCTTTCTTGCCGCGTTGTCTCTTGATCTTTTACCGCTACCCTTACTTGCTTGTATCTTTGACTCTTTACTCCTCTTGATACGTGTTGGCGTGTGTGGCTCTTGGGACAAGTAACTCCGTAAGATGCTGTATTTCTTACCCTTTTACACTTTTTTGATTATGTATTGTGCTGTGGAGAACCACAGTAGGCTAACACTTGCAGAACTACTTTTTACCGCGACCAGCAATTTTCCTCTGAGAGTTCTTCTGCACTGCAATGAAAACCCACTTGATCCGAATCTTGACACACCGCCGATATTCTCAGCAATTTCCGAACTAAACGCCGTCTACTGAGCATGCATCGTTACCGCTAGCGACTGCTCCGGCGCCCACATCGGCCACTGGAGATGCGAGCGTTATGCCCTAGACCGCTGTGCCGGCCCCAGGCCCCCGACTATGCACTCGAACGTGCTCTATTGAGGTATTGTCACCATGCCTGAAGGTACTCCAGCCTCGGAGATGTGTGTTATTGGATATTGTCGTCCGGCAACATTCTTGGACTCTCGCTCCAGCTCTTTCTATTGCCCCTTCCGTGGTCAGATCTCATCATTTCGAGCGGAGTGGTACCTCATGTATCCACCTGCCCCAGACAGTGTACTAGAGCAAGAATTGGCTCGTCGATCATAGCTTCGAGTCATGGGCGTATACAACTGGTGTCCTGTCCAGCTTATGACCACGGAGCTACTGGCGAATACCGTTTCCCGCAGGTGTCTCCAGCGAGCAGCTCCACCCCGTCTCCTCTCTTTCGACATTGCGTGACTCCTAAAGGTCGTCACGTAGGAGGACATTATGCCTGTTCCATTTCCTAAACCACAGGCCACGCCCGAGGACGTGAACCAATTGATTGAACATCAAGGAAAGAACACCGCACGCGGACCGCTCTTACACGTGCTCCCGTGCTTCTGACTCCCGAAGCTAAGACCTTGGTCTTCATACAGAAGAGCAGTTGCAGCGAATCTTGTTCTCTGACAGGACAACTGCTGCTGCTTCCCGATATAGAACGTGCACGTCTGCACACATATCCTAGATGGCCGATCCGGGCACAATACTTTTGAGGATATGGTAGAGGCGTCATAGCGACGTCACTTTCAAGCAGTGGGACCTTGCTTGTCGCTATCCGTGTACGCTATCTCGAGCTTCCAACGAACACTTGATAATCTTGACAGGGCTCATAGGTGGTATTTATTCTGCAATACTTGCAACAAGCTTGTTCCTGCACGGCAGGCGGTATACTGAACGGATATAACACTGGTATCGACATTTAGTATGTGATAGATACTGCTGGACGACGTTTATCAGAGTCGCGTTCGGGGCGTCATAAGGAAACGATGTTCACCTTTGATACATGTAGGCAATCAAAAAAAGACAAATAACCTTGCATCATTGTCAGGATTGAGAACATCAACGGGAGACTGGACCTGCACCTACAGTCATGAAAGGCATTAGGCCTTTATTCCGTACGCTCGTTGCAAGCACACTGCGCAAAGAGTGCCATTAGCAAAAACATAGAAAACGCCACAAAAGACAAATGAATCACCCTGACGTAACCCATGTCTTCACACCGTATCCGGCAGTTCAGCCAGGCATTTTCTCATCCTTTCCAGTACCTTCAGTCTACGTAGCATATGCCAACCTTCCACATCCGGGACACTTCTCCGTCCAACAAACATCCATCTCTGGGCAACTCTTCTATCTCCAACAAAGCCAACCCATCCCCCGACGGCCTCGCGTCCATGTCCCAAAACATCTTCTATCCAAGCGCCGTCCACGCTGAAGCGTTGACCCGTCAACTGAGCTAGCACATCCTCTACACCTCGCGTCTATACTCCTCCGAAACTCATCCCGCCGCTTCCGGTGAAACTTGAACAGCTTCACCAGCGAGCACGTTGAGACCCACTGCAGTGCCTCCTGATACTGCTCCCGTGGAGAGACAAGTCCAGCATATGCTTTGAAGCGAACTCGGCTTCCTCCTCCCATACGAACCTCGTCGCTAGTGCATATACCCGGAGCCGCTCTCGTATGAATGCAGGCACGGTGATAGATGCACGCACGATATCGAGCGCGCCTCTGTATCCCTAAGTCTCGGCTAGTGAGACTACACCTTCGAAGCTATCAAAGGTGTGCCAAGGAGGGACCACAAGACCGCTAAGGAGTTATTGCAGCCGCACGAGGACGGCATCGTGTTCATGGAGGGGAATAGGTATGTTATTTGGTACGAAAGTGAACGAGCTCAAAGTGAAGAACGCGGTGGACCGTCGCAAGACTGATGATGGGAAATAGAATGGCGTGCCGACGAGCAAGGATAAGAGAGCGTCGGCGCCTGGGGTATTGAAGTCTGGATGATACATGGCTGCGACGCCTTGCGACGCCATCGGAGACAATGTCGGAAGAAGCCAATATCGACCTAGTGACGGTGCAGGGTGTGTATGTATTGATGACCTCGTTGCTGCATGATCGCTCCGGTCAGCCGAGTCGCATCGACATGAATACATGCCGTCGCTGGTGAGATACAGAAGGATTATCCGTGGAACTGAATGCTACGAGAATTGTAAGGATTGAACGGTATGAATGAACAAAAGATCACGCACCAGCACGTAAGTGTCCCCAGCTGAGCCGAAATTCAAAGCTTCGGGTCTTCGAATCCGATGTCGGACAAGGTACGTGGACGTTGGTCCCTGTGCTTCGAACAAGCCATTGATGAGCTCGACGAACGCACGTTACACTGTCAAACACATCAGGAAACGGAAGAAAAGGACAAGGCACGTCACGTATCTTTTCGCCGCCAAGTAGTCTCATACGCTGGCCACGGCTACTCCAGGTGAGTCGCGGCTTGTCGTTCCAGAAATTGAGTCTTCATTCATGTCTGCCCTTCAATGATACGTTTGAGCATTTCGAGAATGCTGATAGACGTAATGAGCGACGAAAGGGAGATACATGAAGGACCTTACTAAGAGAAATCGCGTCAATAGCACCAACGAGTCGCAGGTATTGAGCATTGCAGTAAAAGAACCTGCTGTTTATTCCCTAATGAATTTGACGATTCAAAGGCAGCAGGAAAAAAATGGCCTACCTTTCCCGCCCGTCATCGCTTCTCTCGAGTCATGTTTTTGCATCACGTCTCTTCCAAGACTAATCCTCATGCCGCCAGTAAGAGAGAAGGGTCCAATACAAGCGCATATAGCACTGTTCCAGGATGGAAAAAGGCAGACACCGAGTCAATGGTCGCGGTCACTAAAAAGGAGTCGTGGGAAAATATTGGACACGTCAATGTCACATCCGGACTTCGGGCCGACTGCCGTTGACGCGAATCCACCTTTTCAATTCACGTCCATTCACCCAGTCCCTTGGTAAGCTATTAAGCAAGACCTTATGCAGCCCATTTCCCAATGAGCATAAAGCTGCCAGTGACCACTCCGACTTTGCAAAAGCTGTCGCACGACTCACAAGGAGCCAGATACGGTCTTTACAGGTATGCGATTCAAAATCATGTAGTAATATATGTCCAGTTTTCCAGCTCAACCATCGAAGATCCTTAGAAGCTCAGACGGCCTGCTTCGCATTAAGCGAAGCTCAGTATGTCCGCATGTTCCTTTTCTCTGATCATCACGCGAAGGGATACGAGATCCTCTTGCTCTCGTGAGCGCTTTTTCTCGCATGTGAAACCATGTTGCTCTCGTCCTCACATGCGAATCATCGCTTCATAAGTGTCATCGTCTTGATCAAACAAAATCGCCTACCTGTTTGCACAAAGGCAGGAAGACGTCGGAATGAATATCTGGATCCCATCAATGGGGCGATCAATTAACCACCGCCTGTATCTTTGTGATCGTAATTAGTAAAAGTAATAGTAAATATTGTACTACACACTAAAAAAGAACATAAAAGGACGCCAAGCAGGCAAATATGCATCAGTTGGGAATCGAACCCTGACAGCGCCCTTACGTGGGTAGAGATCGGGCTAACCGTTACACGACTGATGCATCTGAGAAACGGGTGATCACTTGCCAATGTCAACCTCCCATAGATCCGACCAATAATGGGTACCTTCATAGCTTTCCCTTTACAAGCGACTGAATCAAAGTTTGACCACGGTCACGGCCATCTCTTTGCGATGATGTCGTCTTGAACTAGCTTGGCATCAATAGGGTCGGAAATAGAGAATCCCTTTCTTTGAACTTGTCGCAGTTTCAGCCAAGAAGGGCATTGATATCAGTCATCACAATTCTTGATAATTTTGAGAGGGAGAACTGTGAATTACAACTAAGCAAACATACAAAATCTATTGCATCGACACCAGGGTACCTGCCAAAGTCTGACATTCCATCTATAAGAAAACACAACCCTACTCCTCGGAAGCAGAAGTGTAGTCCGTATACCCCTCCATAACCTATTATTCGGCGTCAAAGGGAGATCCTTCTTCAACTTCTTCGGAAGATCAGGTTATCAAAACACCACGTCAGACCCAATGCCAACAGACACAAAAAAAGACTAGACCTACATTCGAACTGAAATACCTCCCAAACGCAACGAGACCCCCCTTCTCATCCGCCACCTTCATCGCGTCCTCCCTCGTATAGTAATCCCTAGCAGATACCAGCAGCCTCAGCGCCCACAGCTCCCTTATAACATCGTTCGGCTCGCCCGCACCTGGCTCATCCTCCCTTGTCTCGGTCCCATTCACCCTCAGCTCGATAACATGTAGATATGCCAAGTTCACATGGATCGGTACGAGAACATTGGGATGGTATTATCCATGCGTATTTCCTGCCATGTCGACCAAGGGCTCACCCGGAAGGCGGTACGATGACTTCGAGTGCGGACCGTGCCCGGCTCTCAACGCTTCCCCCATAAGCATCCGTACGCTTATTGTTTACATCCTGAATGAGCTGGTCGATGAGGAAGCCATTCATAGCATTGAGCTCAATACTGTCGAGACGTGCTTTGAGCACGGCATTGGGCGAAAAGCTTTGGGTACTCGTGGAATTCGTCTATGTAGCGTTCGAGTGAGAGAGCATGAGAGAATGAGACAGAGGACATAAGCAGGCGGAATTGACTTTTTCTCACGTACCCTTCAAGTGACTCAGACGACGCTGACAGTACCAAAGTGAAAGATAGATAAACACGATGCCTTTATTATCAAAAATACTACAAGAGCCGACGCCAACACGGGACACCCTCTCGCCTAACCTGCCTGTAATCAGGCCGTCTACAGACCTGCGGAGATTTTAGTTCAAAGCAGCAGGAAAAGAAAAGTTGTACTTACCTTTGATCGACGCTGAGATTTGTATTCTTCCCCCTGGCGCACTGAGCTGTTGCCACCGGCTACGTGTATCAGCATCATCATTGACAAGTCCCCGTTGCCACGCCAGTCTGAATTTTCGCAGAGCTCCCTGATCTCTTCGAGATTGGGCGAGCTCTACTAGGATATGCATATCAAGTACGTCCTCAGACAAGCGAAATTCATGCCCATACTTGATATCAAGTTTGGACATCTTCGGAAATATCACATTCCTTCCAGGATGGATAGACAATGCACCCAGGAAGGGATTGATGTTTGGGCAATCCCCGACGGTAAGACACCGGAGGTTCGGCAGCCTACAATATGAGGAAAGATCTAGCTCGAAGTCCGAAGCGGAAAGCTTCAGGGATATGCAGTGGAACCACATCAAAGTAAGGCTGGTTACCGTGGATGAGAGGATTGGCTGAGGGACTTGTGGAGGGATCATCGGTTGCGAGTAGAGGAACCAGATTTTAAGGTGGGTGAGAGATGGCAGGTCAAACTGATTGTACGTGACAAATAGGGTGCCCAAGCTGCGTAGATCCGTTGTCAATTTGAGTTGGGAGAGCCTCGAGAGGTGAATTCGGGGTAATTCGCTTGAATACGAGTTGCACGAAAGTGAGAGGGTTTCAATATTGACAAGGCGGCGGAGGGTGGTACATGTATATACATTGAACAGATAGGTATCGTCGAATTCGACGAGATTGGCCGGGAGCAAAAAGGGGCCATGCGATGTTTTTGTAAAAGACCGCAGACGCGGGGCCACGGCAAATATGTCTATGGCCTCTGATCCCCCATGATGGAGACCCCGCACCTTGGCAGTCTCAAGCCGGTCAAAAAAACCACGGCAAGGCGACAGGAAGCTGAGATCGCAGGATACACCCTCGACCTCCAAGGATTTCCAATACCGAACACTAGGAAGAAGTACTGCACAGGCAGGGTGTGTAGATATGTCGTCCTTATGGTCAATGAAAACGTTGAGATCGTGAGGCCGCGCACGATCAAGGATCATGCCAAGCATGAACGCCGCTTTATGCTGGCTTCCTCGAACGAACTTGTCATACCCGAAATCCAAGTGAATACTGGACCATATTTCCGGGGTAGCGATGGCAACCTTCCTCCATTTCCTGCAAACGTGCGTCAATGTCCAAGGCACTGCACGAGGATCCAAAGGAGGACCCGTTCGACCATATAATGACCAACACCGGATAAATATCTCGGTTAACACCTCTGGTGGAAGCCGACGAGACGGGGAGAGGATTTTCTTCGCATCAGCTTGGTTTGCTAAGGCTTGGCTGCGATCTTTAGTTAGGTAGTCTAGAAGGGATGTGGTCGCGTGGATGAGGGAGTCGAGCTCTGCGATACGACTAGGTGCTTTAGAGAGTGTAATTTCGAAACCCTTCCTCTCAAAGGCAGTCGGTGAAGTATTTGTTCTTAGAAGCTCGATGATTCGGGCGTCGGGAGGGGCATGGGAATAATTAGGAAGAAGAGTGGCTAGCCTCGAGTCAAAATCCGATTTTTGGGTTTGTAGGTAGGCCATAGATCTGTCAGAAATATTTAGCGAAATAAATTACAGAGAAGAGAGAAAATTTACTTTCAGTGGATTCGAGGATCGGATAGGATGAAAGAGTTTAGACGACTTATCGATGATCACAAAATTCAAATCGGAGTTGACACGTTGAGTAACATCACGTGAGCGTGACACCACACAGTTCAACGTGTCTGGGGCTCTACTCTTCGAGTCCAATATCACGTTCTTCGCGCATGTATTAGGTGCTATAAAGACTAGTCCATGACTGGATAGGGCTGGAACATTTTTACACCTCATCGTGAAAGTACATCAGCGGGGAATCTGTGGCGAATCTTTGCAGAGGCTGGATTCTCGGGGTAAAGTAAGTAGTAGGGGCTGCGCGGAACAGCGAGGAGATTTGTCAAGCAGGCCAGCCAGTCAAATGGCGTGTGTGAGCAATGTTTTAGACCATGCATCACTGTCAAGAAGGTCAAGGGTTGGACATGGGACTCCGAGCATGTACGTCATCTTGAGATTCCCACAAACGCTTGAGAATCTTGACAGACTCGCGGCCAGATTCTTCGAGTCTTGTAACAAGTCCCTTCTTACAGTTGAGCAAGACACCGAACGCAGACAACATGTATTTTAATATTGAATATATGATGCATACTATAGGATAGTTTCTATCAGAGATACGTCCACAGATGCCAGAAGGAAATGATGCTCACCTTTGATACATCGAGACAAAAGTATTTCGGCGAATAACCTATGAATTATTGTCAGGACTGACAAGGGCAACGGGAGACAGGATGCGCACCTACGTCAGCGCAGAAGATTGGATGTGTCATCGGTACGTTCGTTGCTAGCAGGCTATGAAAGTATAACGTTAGCAAAAAACAAAAGGATAACGAGTGGCCCCAACCCATACCTTTGCAACATATCTGGCAACTGAACCAGACATCTCCTTATCCTCTCCAAAACAATCAGCCTATCATACACCAATGCCCCACATCTCGGAAGACATTTCTCCATCCAACGAGTCTCCATGCCCGGCCACTCTTCCATCTCCGACAAACATAGCCTATCTCCTGACGGCCTCGCATCCATTTCCCAAAACATCTGTCATACCAGCGTCGTCCATGCGAACTCGTTGACCGAGTTACCACACCCTCTACACCTCGCATTACCTCGCATACCCTTCCTAATCATCTTGCCGCTTCAAGTGAAACCCGAACAGCTTCACTAGCAAGCGCGTCGAGATCCGCTGCAGCGCTTCCTGGCGCTGCTCCTCATGGAGAGATAAGCTCAGATTCCTCGTACCCAAACCTCGTCCCTATCGCATACATCCGGAGAACTTCTCGCACGAACATAGTTGCAGTGATAGATGGGCATACTATATCTATCGCACCTCCCACTCTCCAAGCTTCAGCTAGTGTGAGCACACCCCTGAGGTCGTTGAATTGGGGTCCAGGAGAGATCGCAAGACCACCGGTCCGTAACAGCTGCTTGAGGACGACATCGTGTTCATGGATGGGTATAGGCTTGCTAATTTCGTTCAAACGTGAAAGAGCTCGACGCGAATAAGTTCGTGGTCCTTCGCAAGACTAACGATAGGAGACGATATGGGGTGCCATCGAGTGAGAATAGGACTGCATCGGTGTCTGTGGTATTGAAGCCAGGATGATACGTCACTGCGAGTCCTTGGGACGCCATCGTGGAAGCAATGAAGTAAGAAAGTAGTGATAGTCTGGTGACGGCGCAGGGTGGGCATGCGTTGATGGATTCGTTACCGCATGCTCGTTCCGGTGATGCGAGTCGCATCAACATGAACATATGCCGTCGTTGTGGGCATACAGGAGGGATGCCCGTGGAACTGAATGCTGCCCAAGTCCCCTAGAAATAGGATTGTAAGGACCGAATGGCATGAATGAACGAAATATCACACACCAGAGCGTGAGCGTCCCCAGCAGAGCCGAAACGTCGAAGCTTCGGTTCTTCGGATCCGATGTCGGACAAAGGATGTGGACGTTGGTCCTTGCGTGTATTCAGAGCCCATGAACACGTCGTCAGGCAAGTATATGCAGCGCCTGCAACGCCCGTAACGGACAAACTTCCTCCGCTGTGATGATTCTTCACTGTGGTTTGAGCAAGTCATTGTTGAGCTCGACGACCAAATGTCATGCTGTCAAATACATCAGGAAATGGAAGAAGTGACAGAACATGTCATGTACCTTTTCGCTGGCAAGTAACCCTATATGCAAGCCGCAGCTATTCAGGCGAGTCGCGACTTGTTACTTCAGAAAAAAGATACGTCTGAGGCCGACGAAAGGGAGACACGAGGATCATACCTTGAGCCTCGTCAATAACACCAACGAGTCGCAGGCGCCTAGCATAGTAGCGAAAGAACCAGCTGTACATACCCTGATGAATATGACAACAAAGGCAGCAGGAAAAAAGTCTACCTTTCCCGCCTCATTCTCAAGTTATTTTGTGTTTCTCTTGCAAAGGTATCCTCCTGCCGAGTATATGATAGAACAACGGGCTCCAGCATGGAAAAAAAAACCTGGAAGGAGGATTAATGGAAACGACAGTCGATGGTCATGAAGTCGTGGGAAAATGTAGATCACGTCATCTCAATATCTAATCCGGATCTCAGGCCGACTTCTGATTTCGCCTCTTGCATTCACCTGATCGTTGACGTGTTGAACCCAACGCGAACCTACCTTTTAACCTCGGTCATTCACTTAGCAATCTGTCTATGACTATGAGTATTAACCCAGGCAGCCAGTTTCCCAATGATAAGTATTGGCATGCAAGGGCAGCGCCTTTCGAAACTGGCGACATGATGACGCATGATGAAGCTGTGGTTGAAACATTGTTGGTCCAGCACATTGTAAGTAATACCGGATGCTCCTGACGTCTGACAGCCGGAGAAATTGACAGTACGACCAATACCTCCCTCTATGGGTTATATTTCCCACCAACCTTCTTCATGTGAACACGGCTAATCATACAAATGATATGCCCGGTTGAAGCGGACGTCAGCAGTAGCGGGGAGCTGAACGAAAAATCAGTATCGATGAACAGTACGGCTTTCACTCTCTGCCGGTATGTATTCATATCTCATTGAGTCCATTAGCTCTACAACAGTTCCTGAGATGAAGGATTCTAACCGGGAGTAGCCTCCAGAAAGGTCCACTTCCTGTCTGTCCATCGGAACCCGAACTCGCTAGCCAGTGAGAGTTCCAGTGTATATACGAAGAGGAAGCCAAGCCCCGGTTGCCGGTGTCTGTTGATTTGGGTTATTCTTCGCTGCTTCTGATGTGTCCTATTTCTCTCCGTCCAATATTGTATCGTTGAACCTCGTGGCTTTGTCCTCAGTCTGATACCCTGCTATACAGTTTCTTTCTGCTGAATGAGCGACCGGTCTTTCTTAGGAGGCTTTGCCGACATATCTTTGGATACAGGACGATCAGGAATTCAATTATTGTGTCAACAGCGTCAATGTTCCTGGAGCCATCAGAACGGCGGCTCTCGGTATTCCTGCTGACTCCGCCAGAGTTCCTCTAGTTCAATTTCTCCTGATTACTCGTCGTCCGCCGTTCAAGACGGTATGCAAAGCTCCATGTTCCTCAACGGACTCAATAATTCGCTGGACGCCTCCTCCCCTTTCGCGTGGACAGTGGTCACTTCTATATAAACCACCTCAGCATTTTGTATTCTACTCACAAGGAATACCCTCGTCTTCCTTAACTGATTATGCGTGCCTTCGGGAAACAATTACTCTCTTCTGTGTTTCTTGCGGTCCTCCTCGCCAAGGTCTCACACGCCGCGCCTTGGCCAACAACTTCAAAACACTCTACACACCAACGAAGGACTATTGGACGCGACTTAACGATCGATACCTACCATCCCGAGTCGACTTTCAAGGTGACGGTGCAATGGTCTTATTCTACTTATCGTCTCACATTTGTCCTTGTAGACTTATGGAGGAGGGAAAGACATCGCATCTTTCGCTAACGGTGACCTGGAGACCACCGCAATCTCCTTCATTGCATCGGAGCTCGGTGTCGACTCCTCTACAGTCATATACAATTCGGGACACACGGCTGAGAACGATATGAGTTACGCCTATGCGAAGCAGTACCATGTACATCTCATTTTCTACTTGCTCTGATGATAGAATTCATGTCCTTCTCTCAGGATGGCATTCCTTTCGCCAATTCCATTGCCAATGTGGCTTTCAAGAACGGCAATGCGGTTTCGCTCGGGTCGTCGTTCGTAGATACATGTGAGTAAAATATTATGCCTAGACCCTCTCCTCTATATTTTGACACTGCGTAGCGAACATCGCTTCCTCCCAGCCCACCGTAACACTGGATTCAATTATCAGCAAGGTTGAAGGGCACTAGAAATTCAGCGTGGTCACCTGCGTGGTACCACGCTGGCGTGGTGCGTGGCCACGCAGCCACGCAAGTCATCGGTTCAACTCCAGTTGAACTCAACTATATTTAATATATGTACTGCACCTACGATGCTTGTGAGCTTTCGTAATGATATCCTTACGATTGTTTTGTTTTTATTCCTTAATATCCTCCAACAAAGATACCCGGTTGGAAAATGATACCAAAACTGCACTTCCGATATCCGCCAATTACAGTATTTCACACTTTGGGTCTATGGTTTTCGGTGACTAGTGTATCTTAAATGTATATATTTATGAGTAGGAGAAGCTTAAATGTTCAAATTTTGGTGCTTTTCTGTACCGAGTACTTGAAGATCATAGAGTAGTGCTGTAGACATCAATTACCTATCATTACAGCATCAATATAGCTTCGATGTGTCGAGTACTGATACAACCGGTCATGGAGACTAACTTACTGATGTCCGCTTCTTATGTGAAGATTTGCCTCGACCACGCAACCGACCACGCCAGCGTACCACGCAGCCACGCGACCACGCAGCCACGCAGCCACACCACGCAGGCTGACCACGCACAGCCACGCGGATTAACCACGCAGCCACGCGGACCACGCAGGCACCACGCAGGCATCACATTGAGATCACGTTGGTCCATACAAGGTTGCCTTCAGAAAGTGCATCATTCGCGTAATTGCCTTTTAATTGGCTTGTTTCTTTGGTGTCGCTCATACCAACTACAGAACACTTATTCTTCTCATGGTGTCCTCTTCACAGGGAACCCCACATCGTGTACCTGAAAACTTCTAGCTTAGATAACTGCCTTTAAGGCATATTTATACTGTTAGGATGCTCATAAAATTATCTACTTTGGCTACAATGCTTTTGATGCTCTTAAACTTGGCAATCCCCTTCAAATGATACTTTCATGATATTGACCACATTTTAAAGTATTTCAATATCCTACCAAAGCATTCATATTTAAACCTTATAGATCATAATGAAGCTGGTTCTATGGAAGGAGCAACAGAAATTAACGGAACGCGTCGACTCTCGTCGCGTTTGATGGACTTGATCAACTTTTGATAGGAGTCCCGCGATGTGTCAACCACGCTGACAACCACGCAGCCACGCAGCCACGCTCCACGCGACCATGCAGCCACGCAGGGTACCACGCAGAATTCTTCTTGCCCAAGGTTGAAGATGCTTTCACTGCCACCTACAGCGGCATCAACTCGCTAGAATATTTCGCCCTCGCAGATGGATCTGTGGCACTTGCTCATGTAGTACAAGTCCTGAATGCTGAAGCCAACACCGGTTACGAAGCTTTTGTCGACACCCATTCAGGGGATATAATCGCAGTCACCGAATTTTCTGCCCAGGCTACGGTAATCTCCTATTTCTCCTCACTTTCGCATCTTTCTAAATCGCGGCCTAGTATAGTGTCGTACCCATAACCAGGGCATCCGTTGCGGAAGGCGAGCAAACTCTCGTCAACCCTGAGGACTTGAACTCTTCTCCTCAAGGCTGGGTACAGAATGGGCAAACCGCGTAAGTATTTTATTACCCCATGATACATCTCCCTGATTGTTGGCAGCGGAAACAATGTCATCTCCTTCAAGGGATTACTGGCTAGCACCACTCTACAATCATCGCCCAACACGTTCAATTACCCATATAACACCGCTGTCGACCCGCAGCTCGGTGGTAACGTCGATGCCGCTCGAACCAATACCTTCTACATCATCAACAAAGTCCACGACTTTGTGTACAAGTACAGATGGACCAAGGCCGCTTATAATTTCCAGCAAGACAATTTCGGTAAAGGAGGACTAAGCGGAGACCGTGTGCAGATGTCTGTCCAAGACGCTGGCGGGGTCAATGATGCGAATTTCCTGACTCTTCCTGAGTAAGCTGTTCATTGAACTCAGGCAGCAGCGTAAACTGATTTGAAAAATTTCAGTGGTCAGTCTGGGATTTGTCGGATATTTCTTTGGACCAATACAATTCCCAGTCGTGATGGAGACTTGCAGAACGATATTATTGTTCATGAAATTACCCATGGCATTACCAATCGCTTGACTGGGGGCGGAACGGCTAGGTGCTTGCAGACACTTGAATCTGCTGGATTAGGAGAAGGTGTGCACTTACCAGTGTGTTTTACTTAGTATCATTCATGGATAATGTGGTTCTCAGGATGGTCAGACGCAATGGCGGAGTATGACAGTTTGCTTCCTTTCTCAGTGCTACCTGGAATCTAAAACACGACAACAGATGGACTGAACAAAAGAGCAGTACAATTTCTGACTATGTTCTTGGGGTTTGGGTGACAAACAATCCTGGTGGCGCCCGCCACTATCCCTATTCCACCAATCCTAACGTGAACCCACTTCGGTATTCTTCCCTTGCTCAACTAGGCGAGGTTCATTGTGAGTGTACTTATGACCCATTCAGCACTTGCTCATTAGTCCTCAGTTATTGGCGAGGTGTGGGCCAACATGCTACACAATGTATATGCCGCTCTGGTCCAGACTTACAGATGGTCATCGACGGCTATGGATGATGCTACCGGGCCCGAAGGAAATATAGTTTACCTCCACCTGTTCATCGACGCTTTATCTTTGCAGCCATGCAACCCTACTTGTAAGCATGTCATCGTCCCTAGTATAAAGCCATCTCACTGAGTACTTGCAGTTGTGCAAGCCCGGGATGCATGGATCCAGGCCGATGTGAACCGGTACAATGGAGCTAATGCTTGTATCCTTTGGAATGCCTTTGCGAGTCGTGGTTTGGGAATGTTTGCAGCGAACTATGTGGACGACGCTACCGTTCCCGCTGGTTGTTAAGCATATGGTAGGTTTACTCGGGTTGATGAATAGCTACAATCGGTATTCTTGCATGATGTGTAGATACAGCTTAACTTTCATCATCTCGCCTTGTTAATCGCAAAGTTTGAAGTAAATTTGAATATGAAACATCACGACACATTCTAGTCTACATACTCGTACGTGAACCATAATTTTCAGCTAATAAGAGGCGCTACCTACTGAGCAAGACACGCCAGGAGGGAGATTCCCATCCTCGTTGGCCCATCTCTTCACTTTATCCTTATGGTAATGACAGCATCGACAATTATAGTTGACGACGCGTTTGTTTTCTACACATTCAGCTTGCATTTCTTCGCGAGGAATAGTTACGCAATTCCTCGCGAAATCGATAAAAACAACACCTTGAGGTGACTTTACATTTGGGTAGATGATCATGTTTTCTGGACGGACGTCCTGGTGGGCGACACCGAGAGAATTTATTTACATGATTCCACGCAAAGCGAGAGGAAACTATTGAGTGTGTCATTAAAGGACCGAGAGCAAGGACAAATAATTGAGAGTACAATTCGCTTCGCTTATACAAGAACACGATAACACAATTTGGGGTCACATCCAGGTTTGAATTTCAGAGCCTCAAACTCACGCTCCGTGGAACTCAAGCACAAGTCTTCTGATATCCCACTTTCCGCTTTGCTATGCAGATTTTCGTGCTTCAGATACGTCCGTTTCCACTGTGCGACCGTAACACCATCAATTTACTCCATAAACAAAACTCGTACTACTTCTCCGTTAGGAATCGTCAACTGTTAACAGAACATCAGCTAGAACGACAAGCAATCAGACTGTAAATGTACCTTTTGTAACCCGAAGTAGTATGGAATCACCGTGCCTTGCAAAGACTCAAGTT
This sequence comes from Armillaria ostoyae, assembly GCA_902506015.1. Lineage (NCBI taxonomy): Eukaryota > Fungi > Basidiomycota > Agaricomycetes > Agaricales > Physalacriaceae > Armillaria > Armillaria ostoyae. Next base: position 6,849,432 of record LR732075.1, read on the forward strand.
TCCCATAGACTAGATCCTCCATGCGGGCGAGATGCCTGGGAGAAATGTAGTAGTCCAAAGGTTCCACAGCGTTGGACTGCGGAACAGGAAGTAGCGAAGGCTTTAGGATCTTGAGAACAACTTTTCCCTTGGCTTCTCCATCCATGCGGACTTCAGCAACGCAGATTTGCGACCAAAACGTTCTTACTCTCGGTAAAAGTCTGGATGACAGATGTAACCACGATATTATAGGTCCCAGCAGTGGTCGCAAACAGTGGCAGTTTGCGGACATTCGCGATTGCTGACTCTTGGAAGACGTGGGGAAAGGTGACTGTGAAAGACAAGCCTACCTGCAGTGAGCGACCCAAGATTGCCGCGTTACGCAGACGGCGAAGCTCACAACAAGTCTCGTGCAGGACCGTTGGATTGTAAATGTCGTAGTCCCAGTCAAAGTCTGGATCATATTCATCAGCATTGTACGGCTGATCTGAGGGGTCAGGACCTCATTGGCGAAGCGGTTCTCGTACAAAGGGCTTGAGACTCGATACAGTAGAGTTCTGACAAGTAGTCGGTGGCGGGTTGTCAACTAGTCATCCGCCGGGAGAAAGCGTGATGAATACGAAGATTAAAACCTCGTTGTAGCAATCCTGCAGGCAGAAAGCTCCAGATACGTAACTGTTATGCCAGTGCTGAAATGAAATCAATCCGGTGATTGTCTAGCAACACCTATTGAAGGTCTAAATACTGTCTATCGCTGTTTGTTATTAGTACCTGATACATGCAGTTGCACACTCTGCGACACCTTTTCATAGCTTTTTCTAGGGGAAACCTGACCCACATTCACGTTAAAGATGATGCCAAGCTCCTGATACAATTCTAGACGTATTCCCAAAATTGATCGTTATTACATGGTGCTACGGTTGCTATTTAGCGAAGAGCAACAGTAGCATGAATACGGAACGCACAAATGTCAGTCCCGCTCGGTCATAACGGCATGTAAATGTTTGTCGCGAAATGCGGGTAAGAAGTGGTATCTGAAGTTGACATGCCTTTGAAGCAAAGAAGAATCAGGAATGGAGCGGAATAGAAGGAACCGTGGTACCCACTTCGTCTCGTGATTCGTCAAGTCGAATTTCCGAAGGACGTTCGCAAAGAGGATATACAGTTCACACCATGCCAAGCTTGAAGCTAGTGTCAGAAGGATCAAAGTAGCACGGCGGCGCGTAACTTACTTGATACCTAGACACGCACGAGGTCCCTTTGAGAAGGGAATCAGATACTTGTCGAGGGACACCCCAGGTTGGAGCCATCGTTCTGGGTCGAAGCAATGCGGGTCGGGGAAGATGTCCTCATTCATGAGGACGAACGTGCTGCCGATACCAACGGTGGTCTGCGAATGTATTAGACATACGTTTTCGAGTTGACATTATGGTTAGCAAAGCTCACTCCGGCAGGAACGAGGACACCCTCTATGATGGTGGGAGAGTCAACGACGCGTGGTTTGGCGACGGGAACGCCGTTGCTGATTCGTAAGGATTCTTTGATAACCGCGGTCTATTTTGATGGTGAGTTCTCGTGCGAGAGGAGGATCGGTGGCTTACCAAGTACGGTAGTTTCTCTAGCACTTCAAAGGAAACGGATGACTCTTTGCTGGGCCATACTTCAAGTAATTCTGACATCAGCTTGGAGTAGACCTCCGGATTTTGCATGATGTGGAAGAAGCCGATGGTCATTGTGTTACCTGTCGTATCTGTTCCGGCAAAGAGTAGATTTTGGGCCTATAATAGCATTCATAAAAGCGATTGGAGAAGAACATAAGATCGTCCATACCTCATCGGATAGAGATTTCTTAGACGGTATCTCGCCCGACTTGAATTTCTCCGGTGACAGCAGGCTATGATAAATAGTCTCGTGCATGCCATCGAGGGACGAGGGATTTTCCAGGATCCCTTCGATCTGAGTGGACAGCGCGTTTCGCAGGTCAACGAATCCGACGGTATCAGAATTGAGATAGCGCGTGAGGGACTCTGGGAGACGGTAGAGCAGTTGGAGGACGGGAAAGTGCCGGACGGTAGTCATCATGGGCATGGCGCGTTCGAGGCTGAGAAGGATTGAGTGGGAGAAGTCTGGAGAGGAGAGGGCGTCGAATGAATGGGAGTAGCAGAAGGCGGTGATGATGTCCATGGTTAGGGATTTGAAGGCGGCGTAGAGGTTGACGGGTTTGGAGGAATAGTCCTTGCGGAGGCGAGAGATGAGGGTGTCAACCTGAGGGAAGGGTATGGTGAGTTGGGATAAGGTCGAAGGGAGGGCCGACTTGCCTTGGATTGGATGATGTCCTCGAGCTGCAGGATAGATCGACGAGAGAAGAAAGGCAGGAGAACGTCTCTTCGTTTCTTTGCGACGGCATGGTCAGTGAACCCAAACGAGGACTCGTCTTGGGCGAAGCAGAAGTAGAAATTCAGGTCTTTGATGAATTTAACTTGGGACGAGTAGATGGAGAAGTATGCTTGCGGGTTGCTGAAATGTAGCTTCAGAGATACATGTCAGTCGGATAGACGCTACGGCGTTTGTGAGGAGTTTACCTCGTTTGGATTTATGCGAACGACGGGCCCTGAGTTGGATCAGTGGATTGATGCTGCCGAAAGATCGAGGTGGCGTACCATATAATTTGTGGAGCTCCTCGAGTTTCTGGACAAATAGGCCGTCGCAGAATACCTCGTAGTATGTTTGGTACCAGCCTGTAAGCGCAGCTAAGCGTGGTCCCGGAAACGATTTGAGAGGATGGAAGAGCAAGCGGTAGACTGCTAGGTAAAGGACATAAGAAAGGGCGAGAGGAACTATGGCGTCGCTGTATCTATGCATTGGGGACATACAATGGCCATAACTTGTTGAAGGGCTTTTATCCTTAACCTCTGCTTACGTGTTTCATTCAGAAGATCTATCACAGCTATTGCGATTGGTTGGCCATAAAGCTTGTGTCTGTCATGGGGTATCCATAGAAAGCGAAATTAGTGCTTGTTGTTCCTTCTGATGGCGGTAATCAGTACTCCAGGTAATCGAAGAGCTGATGACTAGTAAGTTCCACTTCCATCACTAAGTGGCGAGCTAAAGAAATGTACCGGTGGATCACGAGAGATCAACAAGCTCCAGCGGCTGATAGATGTTGCTTCATTAGCGGGATGCTGTCGACATCCAGTAGAAGCCGGCAGAGATAACAGGTCAGCTGTATGTGATATATTGTGCCATCGATAGGGTATGGATATGCGTGAGATTGAAAACGGCGAGTAGGGTCTGGGATTAATAAATCGTACATCATTGGTCCTTTCATTGTCGAGGGCGAGTATCGGAATCGAGAAGGCTATAGAAGGTATACTTGTGCACGTCAAATGATGAATCGGAACGTTCCCTATGTCAGGGTGCGGATGCCTCTTGGAAGGTGTCGTTTCTGTGCCCTATCACCTGGATAGAATGATCCTATACGCTACTTATTCTTTCGCGAGGATAGGGCACTAGATAGTTATTATCAGGAGTCAAAAATGTGTTCGGCAAGTTGGATGATAAGTCGCATGGAACGGTACGTACCATCTGTGCCAATCGTGTCGCTCGCTGTGGGAAACTTTGTGAGAATAAAGAACAGACTATTTAGTAACATTTACCTATATGGAACATTCCTATCGCAAAATCGGTAGGAGCAGGAAGAGTATATAAGACCTGACTGTAGGCCTCAAAAGAGTCTAAGAAGAATAACGGAGAAGAAAACAAGGTGGGTTAGTATTGTTGTCGCGCGCGATCAGTTGTTGAAAAGCGCTGTCGGAAGTCGGCCCGAGACCCGCGCAAAATGCAGAAAAGGTAAGGTTTCCCACGGTTTCCTTCTCTGTTTGGGACTACGACCGTCGCCCGTCGTTTCAACTGCCTTTCTCTAGATTTTCCCTGGGACCTTATTTCGTCCGCTTTTATGGGTCCGTCCATCATATTAGCAGGCAGGGCTGGCCTCTGCAACTGACTTCATGGGAACGACGCGAAAGAAATGATCCTCGGTGATGATGAGCTAGGAAAGGTAGGCAGCTCTTTAATTTTTCTCTTTTTGGATAATAAAATTCATCGGAATTTTTTGCTGCAGGTGTTCTCGATATCGTGCTTGGAGCACATATTTCGTGGGCGCTGTCGACACGGGTTTCTCGAGGTGAATGCCTCGTCGTGCCGTTCCTTTCGTCACTCATCGCGTGTATCAGCGCTGTCGATACAGCGGCACTAACCCAGACATATCGATGTTGTCACATTCAAGGTGAAGAAAGGGTTGAGGACCTAATTTCTGAAGTCGCGACTCGCTTGGGTAGTCGTGGCTTGGGTATAGTTAAGGCGAAAGGGTTCGTGACAATGATTGTCATTATTTTCCATTTCCTGATGCATTGCATGATATAGCTTTCTTTCGTTCGGCTCAACAGTGGCTTGAAGCATGCAGCGACTAACCCTGGCTGCCACTGACAGAGCTCTCGCAAAGGGCAGGCGCGGGTACAGCAGTATACTTGGACTATAGCATTAATTGTGATGGCCTACGCAATAGCAGCCCGTCTCCCTGGCTTCGTGACATTCCATAATCACCGCACGGACTGTCTGTTTGGCAGATCCGTTATCTTTCGTACCTCTTGATTATTACGTTGCTCGGGTACCAACACGAATACCAGGACGCCTCTGAATCCCATCGGAGATCATGGTGAACCATATACACAAACATATTGCTATTCAAAACCACTCCAGCGTTACCATCTTCTGTACGCGACATTCTCCATCCTGAAGGTTTCGGTACTTCTATCGCCACCGGAGATCAGCCTCGTTCCGTCCCGATATCATGTCACCTTTTTGGAGGATCGGGCGTATATCGAGCGCATGAAAGATGCCCGATGTATCGCACGCAGGCTCTGGTGTGTGATCCTCCATTAACTTATGCTGCTTGTCTTTAAATGCGTCCTGTTTAGCAGCGTCCAGTTGTCAACTTTTCAACGAATTACCTTTTTATCTGCTGTCAGTCCGCTTGTCTTCATGTTGATGCAACTCGGACTACCGGAGCGAGCAGATGGCAACGAGACCATCAACACATGGTCTCCCTGCAGGCGACACGCCGCCCTCCCTTTATTACTTCGGTCTTGCAAGAACTCGCCGCCACGTATCATCCTAACTTCAATACCACAGATGGCAGCGTTCTCTTATTCTCACTCGACGGCGTACTATACCGTCTCTTATCCTTCGCCCTGCGGCAATCTACCACGTTCCTCACTTCGGACACTTTCACTTTCGGATCAGATGGCAAACCTATTCCCATCCACATACACAATGTCACGCTCGAACAGCTACGACGGATACTCACCGGCCTTGCGGTCCTTGGCACACATTTGACGACTTCGAAGGTGTGCTGAGTCTACCTGAGTCATGGGGAGCGAGAGACGCGATAAATATCATCCGCGCATCTATTACTGCGCCTACCTGAACCGTTCTGGGTGTATGCGATAGCGACAAGGTTCCGGTAGGAGCAGGAAGCAGAGCTGGCGTCGAAGCATATACTATGTTTATCTCTCTACGAGGAGCAGCACGAGGAGGCGCTTCAGCGGATCTCGCTGGTGAAACTTTTCAAGTTTCACCGGAAGCGGTGGGGCGAGTTTTGGGAGAGTATGGCGTGGGATGCAGGGTACAGAGAGCGTGGTAACTCAGTCGATGGGTCAGTGTGGATCGCCCTGGTGTGGCAGATGTTTTCGGATCTGGACGCGAGGACGTCGGGAGATAGGTCGTGTTCGATGGAGATAAAAGAGTGGCCGGAGAAGGAGGTCTGCTGGTCGGAGAAATGTTCGGGATGTAGAAATTTCACCTATGACAGGCTGGAGGTGCTGGAGAGAGTGCGGAACAGTCAGGCGGAGTTTCCAGACAGTGTACAGACATAGGTTAGGGCGGTTCGCAATCCTTCGGGTTTTCGCTAACTTTATACTTTCAGAGCATGCTTGAAACTAACGTACCAAAGACCCGTCCAATCATTTCCGTTAATATAGGTGCGCATCTTGCCCCCCGTTTCCCTTGTCGGTCCTGAAAATAATGCATAGGTGACTCGCTGAAATACGTTTATATCAATTTATCAAAGGTGCGCGCCGTTCCCTCATGCTATCTCTGGACGCACCTCTAATAGCAACCGTCCAGTAGCATCCATCACCTATCCAATGTCAAAATCCATTCACTGGCCTGCTTGCCGTGCAGGATGACATACGTATATGGCGATATCACACGCTCAACCCTTGACCTTCTTGACAGCGGTGCATGGTCTAAACGTTGATTAGACACGCTGTTTGACTGATTGGTCTACTTTACTTGAATTCTCCTCGCTGTTATACATAGCTCCTGCTATCGTGCCTGCTTTTTGAGGCCACATTTAGTTAAGGGTATACCTCAAAGCGGCAGTACCTTCTCGTTTTACGGCGCGCAAAACAAGGGTGTAACAGCGGAAGCCGAAATCGAAACCTTTTAAGGTCCTGTTTTAGGCTACTACTATTTCGCTAGCCTTTTCAGCGAGTCAGTACAGTTCTTAGTAAATGTCTGTTAAAAATGCGTGGGAGATTGGATGACGCACTGACGACTTAAGGTGTCACGCCCACGTGGCGTTACTCAGATGCGTATCAGCTTTCTCTTTTATCCCATCCGATTCTAGATTGCGCTGAAAGTGAATTTGCCCTTCTCTCTATAATTTCTTTCTCTGAGTATTTCTGACAGATCCATCCAAGATCCATGGCCTACATTCCAACTAAGAAAACGGATTTCGACTCAAGGCTAGCAGCTCTGCTTCCTGATTATTCCCATGCCCCTCCTGACGCCCGAATCATCGAACTCCTACGAACCAATGCTCCACCAATGGCCTTAGAGAGGAAAAGTCTCGAAGCTACCCTCTCCGAAACACCTGATCGTATAGCAGAGCTCGACTCCCTCATCCATTCCACCACATCGCTTCTACGCTACCTAACTCAAGATCGCAACCAGGCCCTAGAAAACCAAGCTAACGCCAAGAAGATCCTCACCCCGTCTCGTCGGCTTCCACCTGAGATACTGATCGCGATATTTACGTGTTGTCGGGCACTCCATGGTCGAAGGGGCCCTCCTTTGGATCCTCGTGCAGTGCCTTGGTCGTTGACGCACGTTTGCAGGAAATGGAGGGAGGTCGCCATCGCTACCCCGGAAATATGGTCCACTATTCATTTGGATTTCATACAGGATAAGTTCGTTCGAGGAAGCCAGCATAAAGCGGCGTTCATGCTTGGCATGATCCTTTATCGAGCCCGGCCCCACGACCTCAACATCATCATCCATTATAAAGACGACATATCAACACACCCAGTTTGTACGGTACTTCTTCCTAGCGTTCGGTATTGGAAATCCTTGGAGGTCGAGGGTGTATCCTGTGATCTCAGCTTCCTCTCGCCTTGCCGTGGTTTTTTTGACCGGCTTGAGACTGCCGTAGTGCAGGGTCTCCATCATGGGGGATCAGAGGCCATAGACATATTTGCCGTGGCTCCGCGTCTGTGGTCTTTCACAAAGACATTGGATGCCCCCTTTTTGCTCCCAGCCAATCTCGTCGAATTCGACGATTCCTGTCCATTCAGTAAAAATACATGTACCACCCTCCGTCACCTTGTCAATATCGAAATCGAAATCCTCTCACTTTCGTGTAGCTTGTATTCAAGCGAATTACCCCGAATTCACCTCCCGAGACTCTCCCAGCTCCGATTGAAAATGGATCGACGGAGCGTGGACACCGCATTCGTCACGTACAATCACTTTGACCTGCCATCTCTCACCCACCTTAATATCTTGTACTTCCATTCGCAACCGATGCTCCCTCTGCAAGCCCCTCAGCCGATCCACTCGTCCACGGTAACTAGCCTTACTTTGGCATGGTCCCCTTTCATGTCCTGGAATTTTTCGGCTTTGGATATTCAGCGGGAAATTTCCTCATATAGCATGCTGATCAACCTCCGGTGTCTTACCGTCGAGGACTGCTCAAATATCAACTCCTTCCTGGCTGCATTGTCCATCCTTCCAGGAAAGAACGTGATATTTCCGAAGATGTCCAAAATTGATATCAGCTGTGAGCGCGACATCGTCTTCCCTGGAGATCACCTTGATATGCATATCCTAGTAGAGCTCGTCCAATCTCGAAGAGATCAGGGAGCTCTGCGGGAATTCAAACTTGCATGGCAATGGGAACTTGTCAACGATGATGCCGATACACGTAGCCGATGGCAACGACTCAGTGCGCCAGGGGGAGGAATCCAAATCTCAGCGTCAATCAAAGGTGAGTACAATCTTTCTTGTCCTGCCGCTTCCAACTAAAAAATCCATAGGTCTTGAGGCGAACTGATTCTACACAGGTTAGGGGAGAGGCCGTCTCGTGTTCTGTCCACGTCTGTTCATGTATTATTGTCGATAAGTATGGTATCATGTTTACCTATCCAATTTCGATTTGCTATCCTCGATTATCTGAAGGAAGCTTGGTTTGAACTACTACCTTACTGATACGCAACATATCCCAAGAAATGTTATCTGTACTACTGTATTTCATTAGGCTTTTGCTTGGCAAGTTCGGCTATAACTTGTGCAAATCGAGTGCTCTTCTTTCGAGAGGAAGAACCTTGTTCAAGGCGCTGAATAGCCAACCCTTGATGATGCCATATGTGCTCTCGACAGCTACGGCAAGTAACAACCAATGTAGACACTCCGGGATTCATCAGTGTGGAACCTTTATATTTGGTTACGGATTTCGTAGAAAGCTTGATGACGGCGAGAGCAGCTTTGCGCCATCCTCGTTCCAGTAGTCGATGGGTACCTTCGGGCGAACAGAGAGTGCCACAGTGAAATACCGTAGTGGGAGAGGGAAAATACCTGAAAACACGGAGTAACAGTCGACATACGGTAAATTACTCGTTGGTTCGATTTATAATCGACTCGTGAGCGACAGTACCCTGGTGTCGAACCAGCTAGACAAACACTTCTACATTGGAACTTGCTTTGAGCTGCGACTGTTCCATAGTATGTTATCAGAGAGTTAGGAACATCCAGTATTTAAGTTATCAACGGTGATTTTGTTACTGCCAGCAAAATGAGACGGAAAGATATGAAGTAGCCCATGGTTCGCTGGAGCTGTGGCAAGTACACATTTGGAGGTGATTCTTACTTCCCATATACATCAGTTGTGTAATGGTTAACTTGACCTCTATCTACAGTCGGGGTTGACTCCCTGCTGATGTTTGTTTTGCGGCTTGGTGTCTTTTTACATTTTTAGTGTGTAGAACGTTTACAACATTATCCAACAAGGTCGTTAGTGACTGCCCTCAAGGCTCAGATATTGCGGTTTATTTCATGCCCTATGAAAACGGATACGCACATTCGTTGGTTTAAGACGATGATCCTTACGAGCTTGCATAGGTATTTTCCTTCTCCAGTCACTAATCAGTCTTTCAGAGATTCAATTTCCAGCAGAAGAGAACTTGGAAGTGGTTTGGCTGTGCTGGCCAGTGGTCGCTTAAATCGGCTGTAGCTCTTCACTACGCGCTACTGAGTTGGAGGCTTCTTTTTTGACAAAAGAAATTTCATTTTGTCTGTATTGAGACGACGAGATTTCTCTCTAACATGGACAATGCTTATTCCTTCGCGAGGATAGGCCACTAGATAAATATTACCGGGAGTTCAACATGCGATCGACAAAATAGATAATAGGTTGCACTGGATGGTACCATCTGTGCTAATCGTGTCGCTCTCTGTGGCAAACATTGTGAGAAGAAAGAACAGACTCTTGCGCTTGCCCAACGCTTGGCATGGAACATCCTTATCGTAAACTTGGTAGGAAGAGCAAGAATGTAAAGACCTTCATATCGAGCGAGTCTAGGAAGAAAATATGAGAAGAGAACAAGGTAGGTTGGTGTTACGCTGTTGTCGGAAGTCGGCCCGAGGTCCGCGCAAAATGCAGATAAGGTAAGGTCTCCCACGACTCCCTTCTCTGTTTGGGACCACGACCATCGTCGTTCGTTTCAATTGCTTTCCTCTAGATTTTCCCTGGGACCCTATTATACGTGCCTTTATGGGGACCTTCCATCATATTCGCAGCCAGACTTAGCCTCGGCAACTGACTATAAAGGAACGACGCGAAGAAATTATCCTCGATGATGAGCTAGGAAAGGTAGACAGCTCTAAATTTTCTTTCTTTGGATGATATTATTCATCAGAACTTCTGCCGCAGGTGTTCTCGATATCGTGCTCGGAACGTATATCTGGTGGGCGCTGTCGACACGGTTTTCTCGAGGTAAATGCCTCATCGTGTCCTTCTTTTCGTCACTCATCGCATCTATCAGCACTGTCTATACAGCAGCGCTGACTTCGACATACCGTCGCTGTCGCGTTCAAGGTGAAAACGGTCAAGGATTTGATTTCTGGAGTCGCGGATCACTTGGAGCAGCCGTAGTTTGCATATAAGGGTCCTTTATAGCGAAAAGGTGCGTCACAATGACCGCCATTATGTTCCATTTCCTGAAGCGCTTCACGATATAGCTCTCTTTCGTCGAACTCAACATCGGCTTGCTGCACATCAACCCACAGTGACTAATCGCCCCCTACGCCGGAGTCAGTTTATCCACAATGGAGCTCTGGCAGCGGGTACATTTAGGTGCAGCAGCATACCTGGACTAGCAGTAATACGCTGGCCCATGGGATAGCTCTGAGAGGTGCCGGTCGTCTCTGGCTTCGTCGTGTTCTGCGGTCGCTGCGTTGGCTTTTGTCGCCCATGAATCTTGCCGTGCGTCGTGGCGAACAAAGCGCACAAATCCATGGCTACTCAAAGCATCTCCGGCGTTGCCATCTTCTCTACACGACATTCTCCATCATTAAGGCCAGGTTTCTGTACTTCTATCGCCACCGGAGATCGGGCCTCATTCCGCCCGATATCTTGCCACCTTTTCGAGCGATCGACTGTATATCGAGCGTATGGAAGCTGTTCGATGTGACTACTTTCGGGGATTCTTTATCAGGCGATAAGAGGGGGAGTCGAGCGCATTACTCGAGTCTACGCTGGACTCTGTATATCACCAAAGGGAAACACCGATGTCGAAAGAGTGCCATGGATGAGAAAACGACCCCTTGATAGGGTATCCTTGTCCGACATCGGATCCCGGGTTTCGGCCCTGCTGCGAGGCGTTCACGCACAGGCTCGTCGCTTTGGTGTGTAATTTTCCGTTCACATATGTTACTCGACTCTGAATGTGTTCCGTTTAGCAGCATCCGCCTCCGTTCCAAGGGTCCATTGTTCCCCGAATGTCCTTCAAGGCACCATTTTTTCTCCCACCAGCCACCGCGAGTTTCCATGTTGATACTACTCGTATCGGAGCGAGCATACGGCAACGAAACCATCAACGCGTGCCCACCCTGCACTGTCACCGGGGTCAATATTGCCTTCTTTCTTCACTGCCTCCATGATCACGACGCAAGACCTCTCAGCCTCATATCATCCTAGCTTCAATACCCCAGTCGCCGACGCCTTCTTATCCTCACTCGAAGGCATTCTATACCGTCTCCCATCGTTAGTCTTGCGAAAGACCAGCATGTTCTTGGCGTCCAGCTCTTTCACGTTCAAACCTAAAAGCAACCCTATCCCCATCCAAGTTCATGATGTCGTCCTCGAGCAGCTGCTACAGATACTCAGCGGTTCTCCTTGACGCACATTTGATGATGTCCGAGGGTGCTGAGGCTCGCTGAGGCTTGGGGAGCGAGAGCTGTACTCGATATCTTTGTATCTATCACTGCGCCCTTGTTCCTACGTGAATCGCTCCGGGTGTATGCGGTAGTGACAAGGTTCAGGTGGGAGGAGGAAGCCGAGTTCGCTTCGAAGCATACATTGGGCTTATCTCTCCGTGCGAAAAGAACAAGGAAGCGCTGCAGCGGATCTCGACGCGTTGTCGCGAGTATCATCTCGCCGCATGTGGTATGGAGTGTGACGCGAGGTGTCGAGGGTGTGGTAACTCGGTCGATGGGCCATCGTGGACGGCGCTAGTGTGGAGGATGTTCTGGGAAATGGATGCGAGGCTGTCAGTAGATAGGCTGTGTTCACTGGAGATAGAGGAATCGCTGGAGATGGAGGCTTGTTGCACAGAGAAATGTCCAGGATATGGGATGTTGGTGTATGATAGCATGTTGGAGCTGCTGGAGAGGGTGAAAAATGTCTGACTGAGTTGCCGAAAATACTGTAAATGCAAGGTGAAGGCGAATCGTTATCCCTTTGTTTTTCGCTAACGGTATGATTTCATAGCTTACTCCATAGAAGTGCCGAAGGAATGTCCAATTCATTCCGTTGATGCGGGTGCGCATCTTGTCTCCTGTTGCCCTTGTCGGCCCGGACAATATTGTATAAGTAGGTTATTCACCGAAATATATTTGTATCAATTTATCAATGGTGAGCAACATTCCCTTATGATGCTGGACGCACCTCTGATAGGACCATCTGGCAGTATGCATCGCTTATCCAATGTCATAAATCATGTTGTATGCATTCGGCGTCTGGCTCGCCACAGGTACACGTTTGTTGTAAGACCCGAAGAATCCGGCCACGAGTCCGTCCAGATTCTTAACCGGAACGTCAAGATGATTTAGATGCATGACGACAACCCTTGCCGACGCATGGTCGATCATAGACGCCATTTGGCTGGTTGGTCTGCTTGACAAATTTCCTCCCTGTTCTGCTACTTACTCTACCCCGAGCTTCGCTTCTCCATAGATTCCCCGTTGATGTACTTTCCCGCTATGATGATAAAAATTTTTGAATTCTCCCAAGCAAGGTGTAAAAATCTTCCAGTACTATCTTGTTATCCAGTCAGAGACTATTTCCTGCAGTTCGTGGCCACAGCACATGGCTGGCCATGTCGGGGCTATGGCCCCGGCCGTTCCTTATTGGGACCTTGTGTCGGTAACAACACCAACGTGGTATTGAACTCTGAGACTAGTCTCAGACGACAATGTCTACTTAGTGTCATGAGGTGTCACGCTCACGTGGTGTTATTCAGACGTGTCAACTCTTTTTGAGCTGTTCTCTTTCATCCCATCTTCTCGATTGCGCTGAAAGTAAATTTTCTTTCTTCTCTATGATTTGTTTCTCTGAGTACTTCGGACAGATCCATGGCCTACATACGAACTAAAAAATCCGACTTCGACTCGAGGCTAGCCCCTCTTCTTCCTGATTATTCCCATGCCACTCCAGACGCACGAATCATCGAGCTTCTACGAACAAATGTTCCACCAACCGCCTTTGAGAGGAAGGTCCTCGAAGCTACTCTCTCTGAAACGCCTGATCGCATCGCAGAGCTCGACTCTCTCATCCACGCGACCACATCCCTTGTAGACTACCTAACTAAAGATCGCAACCAAGCCATGGCGAACCAAGCTAACGCGAAGAAGATCCTTTCTCCGTCTCGTCGGCTTCCACCTGAGGTGCTGACCGAGATATTTATCTGGCGTTGGTCATTCCATGGTCAAAGGGGTCCTTCTCTGGATCCTCGTGCAGTGCCTTGGTCATTGACGCACGTTTCCAGGAAATGGCGTGAAGTCGCTATCGCTACCCCAATAATATGGTCCAGTATTCGTTTGAACTTTGGGAATGACAAGCTCCTTCGAGGAAGCCGTGTGCATGAAGCGGCGTTCATGCTTGGCGTGAACCTCGATCGAGCCCGGCCTCATGATCTCAACGTTATCATCCATCTTCAGGACGACATATCTGCACACCTTGCTTGTGCAGTACTTCTTCCTAGTGTTCGGTATTGGAAATCTTTGGAGGTCTGGGGAGCGCAGTCCTGTGACCTGGGTTTCCTGTCGCCTTGCCGTGGTTTTTTCACCCGTCTTGAAACTGCCGAGGTGCGGGGGCACTACCATGGGGGATCGGAGCCCGTAGACATATTTTCCGTGGCTCCACGTCTACGCTCTTTTACAAAGTCGTTGAATGCCCCCTTTTCACTCCCGGCCAATCTCGTCCAGTTCCGTGATTCCCTTCCGGCCAAAGCAGATACCTACACTTCCCTCCGTCAAACTGTCAATATCGAAACCCTCTCACTCTTTTGCAGCTCGTATTCAAGTGAATTACCCCGAATTCACCTCCCGAAGCTCTCCCGGCTCGATTTGACAATGGATCTACGGCGCTTGGACATCGCATTTGTCACGTATAATCACTTTGACCTCCCAGCACTTACCCACCTTCAAATCACGTTAATCTTCTTGCATCCGAAGGTTCCTCCACGAGTCCTTCAGCCGATTAGCTCTCCCACGGTAACAAGCCTTACTTTGTCATGGTTCCATTGCGTATCCCGGCAATTTTCTTCTTCGGATATCAAGCTAGACCTTTCCTCGTATTGTAGGCTGCCGAACCTCCAGTGTCTTATCGTCGAGGACTGCCCTAATATCAACCCCTTCCTGGGTGCATTGTCCATCCATCCCGGAAAGAACGAGATATTTCCGAAGATGTCCAAGCTTGATATCATCTGTCAGCTCGACTCAGACTTGTCCGAAGATCGCCTTGATATGAATATCTTAGTAGAGCTCGTCCAGTCTCGAAGAGATCAGGGAGCTCTGCGAGAATTCCAACTGGTGTGGCAACGGGGACTTGTCAATGATGATGCCGATATACGTAGCCGGTGGCAACAACTCAGTGCGCCGGGGGGAGGAATACAAATCTCAGCGTCGATCAAAGGTGAGTACAGTTTTTCTTTCCTGTTGCTTTGAACTAAAACCTCTATAGGCCTGTAGACGACCTGATTCCGTACAGGTTAAACGAGAGGGTGTCTCGTGTTCTGTCTACGTCGGTTGATGTAGTATTTGTCGATAAGTAGAGTGTCGGGTTTACTTATCCAATTTCGATTTTGCTATACTCGATCATCTGAAGGAGGCTTCGTTCGATCCACTGCCTCGCTAATACGCAACATATCCCAGGAAATGTTATCCGTACTCCTGTAATTCATTAGGCCTTTGCTTGGCAAGTTCGGCTATAACTAGTGCAGATCGAGTACTCTTCTTCTGAGAAGGAGAACTTTGTTCGAGGGTTTGAATAGCCAACCCTTGACGATGCCGTATGTGTTCTCGACAGTCAAGGCGAGTACCGACCAATGTAGACACTCCACGGACTGCCGGATTCATCAGTGTAACGCCTTTACAAAGTGGCCCGTGGTTCATTGGAGCTGTGGCAGGTACACATTTGGAGGTGATTGTTTACTTCCCATATTGTATCGGTTCTGTAATGGATAACCTGACCTCTACCCACGGTTGGGGTTTGACTCCATGCTAAAGTTCATTTAGCTGCTTGGCGTCTTTTTATATTCATAGTGAGCAGATGCGAATCAAAAGACAGCATAGACCGTCGTTCGGGGTTTCCGGTGACCCCCCCCAGGTATTCCGGCTTATTTTATGCCTGATGCAAAGGAATGGGCGATTTCGTTTGATTAAGACGATGATCCTTACGAGCTCAGAAGAGGACCTGGAAGTGGTTTGGCTGTGTGGGTGGTAATCGGTTGTAGCTCTTCAGTACATGCTTCTGAGCCGGCGGTTTTCTTTTCCGACAGAAGAAATTTCATTTTATTTGTATCGAGACGACGAGATTTATCTCTAAAATAGACACTACTTATTTCTTCACGATGATATGCCACCAGATAAATATTACTGGGACTTCAACATGCGATCGATAAGTTAGATAATAGGTCGCACTGGATGGTATCATCTGTGCTAATTGTGTCATTCTCTGGGGCAAGCATTGTGACAATGGGAGCGTTGGGTGCGGCCCGCATCCCGACAGTCACGTGCATGTTCGGGCAGCCTTTCCGTAGTTCTCCGGTTGTTCGTAGCTTACCCTTGCACTATCACATCCATTTGCCTAGCGAACCCCGCGATACGGTTCCAACAACAAAGAAGAGACTCTACTCATTTACCTTGCGTTTACCTACATGGAACATCCTTATTGTAAACTTGGTAGGAACGGCAAGAATGTACAAGACCTTCATGTATGCCTCAAAGGAGTCTAGGAGGAAAATCTGAGAAGAGAATAAGGTAGGCTGGTGTTGTTGCATTGTGCACGATCACGAAAGCATCATCGGGATTCGGAAGCCATCCCGAGGTCCGCTGAAAGTGCAGATACAGTAAAGTTTCCCATGACTCTCTTCTCTGGTTGGGACTATGACCATCGTCGGTCGTTTCAATTGCCTTCATCTAGGGACCCTATTATATGTGTCTTTATGGGATCATTGATCACCCATCATATTTGTGGCGAGGATTGGCATCTGCAACTGACTTCCAGGGAACGGCATGAAGAAATGATCCTCGACGACCATGAGCTAGGAAAGGTAGAGCTCTTTAAATTTTCTTTCTTTGGATATTATTATTCATCAGAACTTCTACCGCAGGTGTTCTCGATACCGTTCCTTGAACATATATCTTGTTGGCGCTGTCGACATGGTTCTCGAGGTAAACGCCTCATCCTGTCTGTCCTTTCATCACTCATCGCATCTTGATATAGCGCCGCTAACCTAGACATATCGTCGTTGTCACATTCAAGGTAAAGGAAGGGTCGAGGACCCGATTTCTGACGTCCGCAAATCGCTTAGGGTAGTCGTGGCTTAAATATGAGGGTACTTTATGGCGAAAAGGTTCGTGACAATGACCGTTATTATGTTCTAGTTCCTGATGCTCTTCGTTGTACCGGTTTTTCCCCCATGACCTCAACAGCTGCTTGCGGCATATCAACCCACTGCGACTAGTCGTCGCCTACGCTAATCTCAGTTTATCTGCAACAGAACTCCGGCAACGGGCACAGTATACCTGGACTATAGCAATATTGCACTGGCCTACGCGATAGGAGTCAGTGATCCATGGCTTCGTGACGTTCCACAACCGTCGCACGGACTGTCAGTTTGGCAGCTCCATTATCTTTCTTACCTCTCAATCTCATCGCACATTGTGGCGAACAAAGCGCCCAGACCCATGACTACTCAAATTTCTCCACAGTTGACGTCTTCTTTACGCAACATTCTCCATACTTGTAGATTCCGTACTTCTATCGCCACCGGAGATCAGGCCTCGTCCTGACATCATGTCACCTTCTTAAGGAATCGAGTGTACATATGTCGAGCGTATGGAAGATGCTCGATGTAACTGTTTTTGGAGATTCTTTGTGAGGGGCCGTGGAGTGCATTATTCGAGTCTACGCCGGACTCTGTATATTAGCAGAAATAAACACGGATATCCAAAGGGGAGAAAATCACCGTTTGGTAGGGTATCCTTGTCCGATATCGGATCTCCAGTTTCGACCCTGCTGCGAGGCGTTTATGCACAGACTTCGGTCCCTCTGGTGTGTGATATTCCGTTCACTTATGTTGCGCGATTCTGAATGCATTCCCTTTAGTGGCATCCACTTCCGTTCCTAAGGTCAACCGTTCCCCGAATATCCTCTAAGGCTTCATTTTCTCTCCCACCAGTCACTGCGAGTTTCCATGTTGATACTACTCGTATCGGTCCTGGAGCGAGCACATAGCAACGAGACTAACAATGCATGCACACCCTGCACCGTCACCAGGATCAATATTGCCTTCTTCCATTGCCTCCATGATGGCGACGTAAGACCTTTCGGCCACATATCATCCTAGCGTTAACACCCCAGGCACCGACGCCATCTTATCCTCACCCGAAGGCATCCTATATCGTCTCCCATCGTCAGTACTGCGAAGGACCACCACGGTCTTGGCATCTAACTCTTCCACGTTTAAACCCAATAGCATGCCTATTACCATCCACACTCATGATGCCATCCTCAAGCAGCTGCTGCGGATACTCAGTTGTCTTGCGATCTCTCCTTGACGCATATTTGACGATCTTGCAGGTGTGCTCAGTCCAGCTGGGACTTGGGTAGCGGGAAGGTCTTGCGCACATCTATCATTGCACCCGTGTTCGTATGTGAACTGCTCCGGGTATATATGATAGCAATGAAGTTCGGGTGGGAGGAAGCTGAGCTTATCTCTCCATGAGGAGCAGCACCAGGAAGCGCTGCAGCGGATCTCGACGCACTCGCGCTGTTCAAGTTCCACCGGAAGCGAGATGAGTTTCGGGAGAGTATGGAGTGCGACACGAGGTGTCGAGGGTGTGGTAACTCGGTCGACGGGTCATCGTGGACGGCGCTAGTGTGGAAGATGTTCTGGGAAATAGACGTGAGGCCATCGGGAGATAGGCCGTGTTCGTTGGAGATAGCCGAACCTAAGACTTGTTGAACGGAGAAATGTCCGGGATGTGGTAAGTTTGTGTATGATAGGTTGGAGAGGGTGAGGAAATGTCTGGCTGCACCGCTGGAACCAGTCACGTAATGGCAAGGTGAAGGCGACTCGTCATTTTTCTGTCTTTTGCTGACAGGATACTTTCATAGCATGATCGCTATGGGTGCCGAAGGAATATTCAACACTTTTCATAATTGTAGGTGCACATCCTATCCCCCGTTGCCGTTGTTAGTCCTGACAGTTTTCAGGGTTTCTTTGTTGATACATGTCTGCGTTTACCAAAGGTGAGCATTATAATATCATGATACCTCTGTGCCCATAACTGATGAATGACACCTATTAGGCCATGGTCTACTAAATATTGAAATGTACATCGTATCAGTATTCTGTCAGATGCTTAAGAGACTCGATTCAGCGTAACAATATCAGATACGAAGCCGACTTGACAAATCCATTGAACAATCATTGAACTGGGGTATCTGCTTGACAAATGGCCCCACGATTTGGCATAGCCCGTTCCAAAGCGACATGGTCAATCTCTTTGAGACACCATCCGGCTGCGGCGAGCTGGACCACTGTTTGTTTCAGGAGACGCCTTGCAAGTATGCTAACGGTTCAGTGGAACCCTAATCCGTCATAGAATCTGGCAGGTCCGAGTAATTCATGGAGACATGGTCATACAGCCGTTCCAGCAGAGCGCAAGTCGTCTCTTCCACCCTAAGCTAAATACACCGGACATGAGCTCTCCCTTCTTTACACATGGCCGCTGTCGAGTCAATGTTCAATTCCCCGCTGGTGTACTTTTAATCTACGATGACAAGGCATATTGAATTCTCGATGTGAAAATGTTGCAGTATACTATTATCCAGTCATAGACTAGTCACTGTACTATGCACTTTAATTTATTGCTGTACGTGTCTAGCTTGCACTCTGATGAAGTGTCACACCCACGTGATGTTACTTACACGTGTCAACTCCGATTTTTGAGCTGTTATCTTTACCCCATCTCCTCGATTGCGCTGAAAGTAAATCCACCCCCTTCTCTATCGCATATTTCTCTGAATATCTCTTACAGATCTATGGCCTACATACAAACTAAAAAATCGGATTTTGACTCAAGGCTAGCCCCTCTTCTTCCTGATTATTCCCATACCCCTCCCGACGCCCGAATCATCGAACTTCTACGAAGCAATGCTCCACCGACTGCGTTAGAGAGGAAGAGTCTTGAAGCTACTATCTCTGAAACACCTAATCGTATAGCAGAGCTCGACTCCCTCATCCACGCGACCACTTCCCTTCTTGGCTACCTAACTAAAGATCGCAGTCAAGCCATAGCAAACCAAGCTAATGCCAAAAAGATTCTCTCCCCGTCTCGTCGGCTTCCACCGGAGGTGCTGACCAAGATATTTATCCGGTGTTGGTCATTCTATGGGCGAAGCGGTCCTCCTTTGGATCCTCGTGCAGTGCCTTGGAAATTGACGCACGTTTCCAAGAAATGGCGTGAAGTCACCATCGCCACCCCAAAATTATGGTCCAGTATTTGTTTGAACTTCGTGCAGGACAAGTTCCTTAGAGGAAGCCATGTGCATAAAGTGGCGTTCATGCTTGGGACGAACCTCGATCGAGCCCGGCCCCACGATCTCAATGTTATCATTGAGTATAAGGACGACATATCTACACACCCCGCTTGTGCAGTACTTCTTCCTAGTGTTCGGTA
Source organism: Armillaria ostoyae (assembly GCA_902506015.1). Classification (NCBI taxonomy): domain Eukaryota; kingdom Fungi; phylum Basidiomycota; class Agaricomycetes; order Agaricales; family Physalacriaceae; genus Armillaria; species Armillaria ostoyae. Next base: position 6,869,436 of record LR732075.1, read on the forward strand.
TTGGAAGTCCTTGGAGGTGGTCTCGGGATTATCCTGTGATCTCAGCTTCCTGTCGCCTTGCCGTGGTTTTTTTGACCGGCTTGAGACTGCCAAGGTGCGGGGTCTCCATTATGGGGGATCAGAGGCCATAGACATATTTGCTGTGGCCCCACGTCTGCGGTCTTTTACACAAACATCGCATGCCCCCTTTTTGCTCCCGGCCAATCTTGTCGAATTCGACGATACCTTTCCGTTCAATGTACATACATATACCACCCTCCGCCGCCTTGTCAATATTGAAACCCTCTCACTTTCGTGCATCTCATATTCAAGCGAATTACCCCGAATTCGCCTCCCGAGGCTCTCCCAGCTCGAATTGACAGTGAATCTACGCAGCTTGAGCGCCGCATTTGTCACGTACAATCACTTCGAACTCCCGTTTCTCACCCACCTTCAAATGTCATTAATCTTCTCGCATCCAAAGGTCCCTCCACAGGTCCTTCAGCCGATCAGCTCATCAAAGGTTACCAGCCTTATTTTGACGTGGTTCCATTGCTTATCCCGGAAATATTCGGCTTCGGATATTGAGCTAGATCTTTCCTCACTTTGTAGGCTGCCGAACCTCCAGTGTCTTACCGTCGAGGACTGCCCAAATATCAATCCCTTCCTGGGTGCATTATCCATCCATCCCGGAAGGAACGTGCTATTTCCGAAGATGTCCAAACTTGACATCAACTGTGGGCGTGACTTTGGCTTGTCCGAGGATCTCCTTGATATGCATATCCTAGTAGAGCTCATCCAATCTCAAAGAGATCAGGGAGCTCTGCGAGAATTCAAAATGACATGGCAACGGGGACTTATCAACGATGATGCTGATACACGTGGCCGATGGCAACAACTCAGTACGCCAGGGGGAGGAATGCAGATCTCAGCGTCGATCAAAGGTGAGTACAGCTTTTCTTTTCCTGCTGCTTTGAACTAAAATCTCTATAGGCCTGTAGACAAACTGATCCCACGATGGTTGAGCGAGAGAGTATGTGGTGTTCTGTCTACGTCGGTTGATGTAGTATTCGTCGATAAGTAGAGCGTCGTGTTTACCTATCAAATTTTGGCTTTCCTCTCTCGATTATTTGAGGCCGTAAGGTGGACGTTCGGATTGCTGGTCTGATGTAGATTCGGCGGCAGCGATCCAGATTCTGGAGATGGTCGAAACACGACACGCCGATATGTCCAAAGTCATATCTAAAACGCATTGGATTGAGTGCGTCGTCTTTTCCCTGAAAAGCTGAGGTAAATATCCCTTCACACCAAGAATGACTGCTATGCCGTTTTCGACGCGTCTTACGGTTCTCGCGTTCTAAGCCATGTCAACCGTGAGTGGCGAGCGTCCGCCTTAGGAGGCCCAGGATCATCCTATAGCTCGATACGAACACTAACACCAACACCACTTATATTTTTGTCCCACATCCTGATGTAATTGGGTATTACAGTAATACCCTATGGTAATTCAGCAGCGGTCATCGATACGTTAATAGACTGAGACCAAGCCAAGGCTACATTAAGTCCACTAAGAATATACAAGCCTATCACGGAGCGCCAGTGCCGTTGGAAGAAGCTGGGAACATCTCAGACTCGACTTCACAGACTGTTCCGTCGCCGGGTAGAGTGCCATTTTGAAAGTATGCTCGAACATACGCATGTGTGCATGCAGACGAAGCGCTCAGGGATGTGTGCTGTGCAGGAGTTGGATAGTGGGTGAGTGTACCAACGCCTGTTTCCAAATCGTTACTTACCCCCGACGAATTTTGAGTCAGAACTACGGAGCCGGGGAATGCGCGCGACGTCTTCTTGGCCCTGAGGAAATATCAATGAAACGTGCTTGTCATGTAGAGCTGGAGTAACTTACGTAGAGAGAGGAGTAACGGAATCTGAATGATACGTTCATATCAGTAGGAAAGGAAGAAGTGCGGCGGATGTACATACCAGCCGTGTTTCCTATGAGAAGGATAGGATAACTGGTGTTTGCGGTGATCGGACCTACCAAGAGATACGTTAAAGAAAGCGATGGTTATCTGTAAAAACTGACCCGTAAATCTGCCTTCCCGGTGGAACTTCCATCCGCTGAAGAAAAATAGAATCAGCACACATGTTTGTCAGAGAGTAAATATACACACGAGCAGCTGATTCTTCGAGGAAAGAGTTTATCGGCAAAGGTTGATACACTTTTGACAATGTCCCGATACGCGAACAGATCTGCTACAGACTCCGTGATATTTGGTGCATCGCCACAGGAAATAGCAATCTGCGCCTCCCATGAATTATCATAAACGGATGAAGGGTCGTATGCTGTCCCCTGCAACCCGTAAAGTATGCTGCCGTTCCCTTCTGCCAGACCAGCAAGACCTTCGGCGAGGACAGAGAAATACTGGTACGGTTGGTACAAGGCATTCTTGACTGCGGTCCTCAAGACCATATAGTCGACGACACCGTAGAACGATGGGGTGACGAATGGAACTGGCTGGGCGAGAACGGACTCGTATAGAGAATCGAGTTTATTGGATATCTCTGTGGCAGTAGGAGCGTAGAAAGCGCATCTCTCCGGGCCAGCGGCCACGCATCCGTCGAAGAAGGATTGCATGTCCTTGTCGGCGTCGACAGAGTTATCGCGCCAGTCATCTGAAGGACAGGAATATCAGACACTATGACCTTGAGGGCACAGCATGGTGGGCTTACTGTGACAATAGTGATCCATATCCAATACGCCTGATTAAAATAAGTAAACGAGCCCGAGTACGGGAAGAGTCGAATACACACCGTCAAGCACCATGCGTTCAACTTTATCCTGGAAGTCAGAAGAATGATTGAACACCTGAAAGATACATGAAATACAAGAGAGCGTACTGGAAACATCGTAGCAAAGGTGGATCCAAGCACCGTTCCGTAACTAGAGGGAGGCGATCAGCCATCAAGCAGAGTAAAACTCAAACTGCTGACTTATGAGAATCCCAAATACTGAAGTTTCGCCTGACCCGCTGCCTCGTTAATTCGAAGCATATCCCGGGCAATGTTGTCCGTACTAATGTAATTCATGATTCCATTATCCCTTTCCTTCGCGAGTTCCGCTATAACCTGGGCAGATGCCCATAAATAGGGAATCTCATCGGAAGTTGTGTTAAAGACTGTGTTCCAATGATTGGGAATGGCAAGCCATTGGTAGTGCTCTTCTTTGGAGGGGAAGAACTCTGCTCGAGGCGTTGAATTGCCGACCCCTACAGTGCTCGTAGTATGAGATATAGCGCGTATTGTAAAATATAGTTCAACGTACCACGAGGATCGAAGCTGATGATGTCGTATTGGTTCCCGACAACTGACGCGAGTAACGAACCAATGGAAGCAAGGATAGCGACTCCGCTGGCGCCAGGACCTCCTGGATTCATCAGTACGGCACCTTTATATCCGGTTTTGGATTGCGCGGAAAGTTTGATGACCGCGAGAGCAGTTTTGTTACCATCCTCGTTCGAATAGTCAAGGGGTACCTTCAAAGTTGGCCACAAATATCAGTGGGAAATACCGTGATGCGAGTTGGGAAGTACCTGGAAACGCGCGCATTGATATTTGGAGTAGCAGTCGACCCATGATAAATTACTCATTGGTTCGATCTACAATTGAATCATGAGCGAAAACGCCACGCTGGGGACCGACTAGACAAACAGTGCTCCAATCGAAATTGCTTTGAGCTGATACCACTGGTGCTGGAAACAGGAACTCGGTACAAAAAAGAACGCAGAAGCTAAAGATGAGAGATATCATCGGAAAAGGTGACATTGGCCAAGAAACAATCTGGAGGCATTATTTATACGAGGGATCGACAGCAGGGCCGGGGTCGCGTTGAACAGAAAGTACAGGTGGCAGTTTGATGGCGGCTTTAAAAGAAGGATATCGGATTCGGATTCGGATTCGCATGACGGCGCAGCAGAACATGACGATGCTTTATCAGCGTCACCGCGCTTTCAGTTCCCACTCGCCGTCACGGTCCGGTTCCTCCGCATTCACGTGACTATTCGGACACCATGTCCGGACTCCGTCATTCTCCGGTGCTTTGTCTCCACTTGTTCCTACCAAGTTCCTACTATTCCTATTTCCGCTTGCAAGTCGCTAATCAGTTTGGTTTTCCTGAATTGCATTCATGGGAAGTTTCGTCGCTGCTTGATAGCTCGAGCAACACGACTCGATGTTTGCATCATCACAATTACGTACCTTTTCTGCCCCCCCCTTGCGTTTCCCCCACGACCGGTATTCCCTTTCTTTCACCAACGCCGTCCCGATATATCTATGTCCTTTATGTTTCCTGCCTCCGTTTGTTCTATTCCTGTAACTCATAGCCACTCAACGACGACGGCTAGTATAAAGGCTCAATGGTATTCATTACGAACACCTGCCTTTCTCTTGCCTTGCATCCTCCTCTCTCCCTCTTTTCCCTGTTTGAGCTCTTCGCGTGTGATAATCGACGCTATAGGACCTACCTTCTACACTTGAACCTTTTTGGTGTTACGCAGGCGCCGCTCGAGAGAGCTTTGACGACCCAGTTATTTACCCTCGGTGGCCAGTGGCCACTCGCAATCTCCCTCAAGACATCGATCCGTGGTCAATAAACTCGCAATAAAATCATTCACCTCAGACCTTCAAGGAAACGTTTGGTCCTAGGTAAACATTTGCATCTCGTGGTGATCCCTGGATCTGAAAATCACAGTAGAATGTCTGCCTTCGTTCATTGCCCAAAATCTGGGCACAATGAACAAAACCACATTCAGGCTACGGTATTCGAAGCCGCCTATCTGGCAGAGTTACGGATGGATGAACTGTTGAAGTTGAATGACTCTCCTCTTCAAGCCGAGTGCGTTCATCTGGAGGGTGTTATCAGTGAAGGCCGCATTCTTTTAGCCGGACTAAAAGAGCGGATAACCCAACATCGCGATGCGCTTGAAGCGCTTTTGGATCAGGAGAAGCACGTCGAACAGGTAATAGAGTCATGCAAGGCAATCGTACACCCCATCCGCAGGATTCCGGATGACATTGTACGCGAAATCTTCTTGACGTCCTTCGGGGTGGACGCAAGGGAGGGAAAGGATACTCTGGACAAGAGCTTTGCACCGTTGATTCTCTCTCAGGTATGCAGAGATTGGAGGCCTACTGCACTGTCGACGTCTCGGCTTTGGCCATCCATAAAGCTGGACTTTGACTTGTATCGTGACGCGATGGCATGTCGATATCTCCTTCAGACGTGTCTTCAGCCGTCTGCGATGCACGATATTGTCCTCTCCTTGCACAATAAGAGGGAGATTTCAGGGAGCCATCTCATACCTGTTCTTCTCCTGAGTGCACCACGGTGGACCAGTGTTTCGCTATCCATCCCATATAGATCCCTCCATGCCTTCTCCGCTGCTAGAGGCACTATTCACCGCCTGAAACGTCTCTCCGTCACGTTCATTGGGGATGTACCTGTCTTACCTCAACCTGATTTCTTCGCGGAGTTACCAAAGCCTATATTTGATGCCTTCGAGTACGCTCCACTGCTTCACAGTTTTTCTCTCAAAGGAGCAAACAGAGGCACTCGACGGATGAGTCTTCCGTGGTCTCAGCTTACCAAGTATGCTGGCACAGATTGCACAGGCGGATATATCGATATTTTGAATCGCGCGCCGGATATGGAGGTTGCTTCCATACAATGCTGAACTGGGGATATTTCTCCCCTCGTCACACCAGCGCCTTCATACACTCCATGTATACGAAGTGGAAGGATCGGTGGACTTACCTGGAGGGATTATCCATGTTCTTTCAAATTTTGAGTTGCCTGCTCTAAAGTCGCTGAGGATGTCATACGCGCACCCGTTGATTCGGATTCCTACTTCCCTACTAGGCTCGACAGCGGGCGGCTTGAAGTCTGTTTCATTTGATGCTCCATTCGCCATTTCTTCCAAAGTACAAGCTGATTTAATCAGTCTTCTCAAAACAACGACATCGCTTGATAGTTTATCGGTATCCTGTCGGTTCGTTTACGGAGGCAACCCGCAAAATGAGGGGTTACTACTTGGGCTGAACGCGAAGATCAACCCTGACGTTGTTCCGAGACTCACCTCGCTGGCTATCCGTTTCATAAATGTGGTACCGTACTCGTCGCCCTCTTTCGTTGACATGGTGCAGTCTCGGAGACTCGTTGCAAGCATAGGTGCAGCGTTGCAGACGCTTCGTCTGTCGGTACCGCTTGTCATGCCGTTGGGACTCGATCCTGATGTGGCTGCGCGTTGGAGGGATTTGTACGATGAAGGGTTTGTCATGTATGGGATGGAGTAGTAGTGATACCCCCCATACGATTTGAGAGCATGCACGGTAAAGGAACAAAGGATGAAATTGTAGTAAGATACACAGAGTATGTGGTGACGACAGGTAGATGAAAACGAGGATGTTAACGCTTGACGTTACAGAATAGTTCGCTCGAGCGGGGGAGCATATTGCGGGAGGGCAGAGTCATGTGTTCTTAAGGCTAACCCTAAGAAATGTGTGAAACTATTTACTTTCAATATACATCAGTAACGTAACGGCAACGCGGTTTACATCCCTTGTCCGTGTAAGGGTTCGGTTCCCTGCTGATGACTTGCACTGCGTCCTGAAAGTCAATTTTTTATATCTACGCCCAAGATTATCCACTCATATGAATCACGCTGAGGCACGGACTCATAGTAGCTACGTTATTTATTCATGTCTCTAGGACCCCGAGTTTTACTCCAGCAATATTTGAGAGGATAGCGGTTTTCGTATGATAAAAGTAAGAGGGTGATCCGTACAATTCGCGCATATAATTACTTACGTATCTTACCTCACAAGTTATCAATCGGTCGTGGTAAGAGATTCAAATTCCATATGTCTACGCTCAGCAGTGGTTTGCTGTGCGTTGTCCAGCGTTACCAGCCAGAAATCAAGCAAGTCGATTATAACACGCGATTTGGAGCCGGTAATTTTATTTTTCTACTGAAGAAGATCATTGATTTTTTGTATCAAGACACCGAAATTGATCTCTTGTACGACGGCCAATCGTTCAGTTTACACCGGTCGTGTGAATCGAGGTGCCAGCCTTTCATGGTCACTCGCCGACGGTGTATCGGAATAACTGTCCAATAAGTAAGTTTTGCGAGTAGAGATACCAGGTGAATATCCCGACCTTGTCGATCCCAGTTCGGCTTGCCATCATTCCTTCGGGGGAATGACCAACCTTTCGTACCCAGTCGATTGTGGTATGATTAGGTATACCACCCATATTGCTCTCCAGCATTGAAACAAAATTTCGTCCTCTTTCTATGTGTGTGCTTCCCAGAATCTGAGTTCGTTGGGAGAGAAGGTGACTGTTCCAGTTACCTTTGCTTGGCATCGACGGCGTGGTCTTCCTGTATGGTATCATTGATACCCTACGCCGAGACGACTGAGGGTACTCGCACTTCCGAGGACCCAGGCGTAACTAATTGTGCGCCCGTTGTATCTCTCGATGATACCTTCCCGTCCAAGAACGCATATGCGGGGAATCCGGGTTCTAATCCGGACTTGGATTTGTTCAAAGATTTCACAATCGTCGTTGGGCCACGGATGATCAGCTGAGAGATCCTGGATTTGCTGCCATTCAAGTTTAGGATATTCATCATGTTGTTCGGAAAGCTTGACTTACCGATCCAGCAATGCAACTGGTCATCCTTCTCGGTTGATATCCTAAGGGCGGCATGTCGCTTAGCCATTTTGGCCACCGGCTGAGTGACCTTTTGGAATCCCAAGTCGCGTCAATCATGTCTGGGAATGACTGCCAGCCGATATTTGCTGACCCCGAAGCTGCGTTGTAACTGCTGAGCAGCGGCTATATAGATGAAAAGTGGAAGGACTCGGAGGGAGGAGGGGAACATGGTCGTACAGACGAGGGAGCGGACTCACGAGAGCAAGAGAATCACTTAGCCCTTCGCGCGGTGATAAGAAATATGAAATGTGCGGATTTCCCGAATGCGTAGATTGTCGCAGTTTCCAAGGATTAATGATGGTTAAATGCTAGAGTTGTAAACCCTGTTAAACTGAGAACAATGGACAGATATTACTACAAAGTTGGGTACCTGTAAAGAACGTAACCTACTGCAAAGTCCCGGTGGGTTTGGAGTCGCCAGCATTAAAGACGTCACTGCAGAGGCTGATCCATATGCAAAAGCCTAAAATAGGAACCCGAAAAGGGTTCTTTTCATTTTTATTTTTCAGCTATACGCCCTTGTTTTGCGCACTGTATAATAGGAAGTTGATGGGAAGGTTCAAGGTACCCTAAGTCCAGTGGGAAAAGTTTTCATGCCGCTTTACTGACGACATTTTCAGGACCGATAAAGGCTTCCATAAATCAGAACGCGTTAAGGTTTCGGCCCATTCAGAGACTAAGTCAAGGGCGGAGAAAATAAAAGATTGGTTCTTGTTGGATTGTGTGCGGCGGGAATGCGTAATCAGAAGTCGGCCCGAGCTCCTGATTCATATTTAGTTCCACGTGAACAATATTTTCCCACGACTCCTTTGTTCGTGACCATGACCGTGGATTCGATTGACTCTTTTTTCTCGCTTTTTCCCATTGTTGGACCCTGTTATATGCGCTTCTGCAAGACCCTTCTCTGATATTCTTTGCGGAAGGATATCTTTTGGAAGAGAAACGATGTCAAGAATGACCTGAAAACGGAGTTACGAAGCGTGAAAGGTAGAATCCCGTTTTCCAGCCGCCTTTGAGGTTCAAAATTCATTGAAAATTTTCAGCGACTTTCTTTTGTTGCCATGCTCGGCGCCTGTTCGTCGTTGATGGTATCGACACCATTTTCTCGAGGTAGAGGCGCCAGCGTATCCTTCCTTTCGTCTCTCATCACGGCTATTAGCGGTCTGGATCTGGTGTCGCTGCCTCGTATACATTATTGAAGGAAAGAAATGGATGGAGACTCAATTCTACGGTGACAAGTCGCGACTCGCCTGGAATAGCTGTGGGTCGTAAATGCGGTTAGAAAGGTACGCGACATGTCTTGCCGTTGTGTTCCGTTTCCTGATCTATTTGACAGTGTGGCATCTGTTCGTCGAACTCATCGATGACTGGCTCGTATCACAGCGAAGAATCGTCATGAGCCTCTCCGTGACGGGACGTTGGCGCAGCATATACCCTGTCGACGATGTATTGATGCCGGCTTGATAAGCATTGCTGAACTTTCCGATAGTTCATGGAATCTAGCTACAAGAGGCCCAATGTCGACATCGATTGATACCTTGTCCGACCCTGGATCCTATGATCTGAGGCTCTGATGTATCGATTCTGCTGGGGTGTTCTGGTGCATGATATTTCGCTCACTCATACTGTTCTATCCTTACAATTCTATTTCTAGGAGACACTAGGGAGTGTTCAGTTACATGGATGTCCCCTCTGACTCACCAGCGACGGCATGTGTTCATGTTGATGCGATTCGGATTACCGGAACGAGCATGCGGCAACGAGTCCATCAACACATGCCCACCCTGCACCGTCACCAGGCCATCGTTACTTTCTTCCTTCATTACTTCCACGATGGCGTCCCGAGAACTCGCAGCGACATATCATCCTACCTTCAACACCCCAGACGCCGATGCAGTCTTATCCTCGCTCGACGGCACCCTATACCGTCTCCCATCGCCAGTCTTGCGAAGGACCACCACGTTCTTCGCGTCCAACTCCTTCACGTTCGAACCAAATAGCAAGCCTATCCCCGTCCACGAACACGATGTCGTCCTCGAACGGCTGCTGCGAATCATCAGCGGTCTTGCAATCCCACCTTGGTGCACGTTTGATGACCTCGAGGGTGTGCTGAGTCTAGCTGAGACTTGGGGAGCAAAAGGTGCTCTGGACATCGTACGGGCATCAATCACCGCGCCTATCTTCCTACGAGAACCGCTCCGGGTGTACGCGATAGCGACGAGGTTCGGGTGGGAAGAGGAAGCCGAGCTCGCATCGAAGCATACGCTGAGCTTATCCCTCCACGACGAGCAGCACCAAGAGGCTCTACGGCGAATCTCGACGCGCTCGCTGGTGAAGCTGTTCAAGTTTCACCGCAAGCGGCGAGATGAATTTCGGGTGGGTATGGATGGCGACGCGAGGTGTAGAGGGTGTGATAACTCCGTCGACGGGTCCGCGTGGACGGCGCTTGTGTGGAAGATGTTCTGGGAAATGGATGCGAGGCCGTCCGGGGATAGGTTGTGTTCGTTAGAGATAGAGGAGTGGCCGGAGATGGAAACTTGTCTATCAGAAAAATGTCCGGGCTGTGGACGGTTGGTGTATGATAGGTTGGAGGTGCTGGAGAGGGTGAGGAAGTGCCTGGCTGAGTTGCCGGATACGGTATAACGGCAAGGTGAGGGCGAGTCATTATCCTTTTCGTTTTCGCTAACGGTATCCTTTCATAGCTTACTCCCTAGGAGTGCCGAAGACACATCCAATCTTTCCCATTGATGCAGGTGCGTACTGTCTCGTCGCTTCTGCCAATCCTGATAATAATCCATAGTTTCTCTTCGAAAATGGTTGCATATCTTTGTGAAAGGTGATCATCGTTGCATCATGATACCTCTGTACGCATCACTGATGAACGACATTTAGTATCCATGACCTACTACATATCAACCCCATATTGTATCAGTATCCCGTACGGCATGTAGGACCAGACTTTCCATGCGAATACCACTCCCGAAGCTGATTTGTGACTCAATAATTTCCAAGAGATGCCCAGCGAGCTGTGGGATGGTCCACCAGGACATAGCCGAGGATTATCCACCAAAGTGGTTCAGTCGACGCACCGTTTCACTCGGTTGGTCTGCTTGGCAATATCATTGTCCTCGCTATCCCACGTAGCTGCTATCTGACCATTTGTATTAGTCCGGTCGGACGCAAGGCTAAGCGTGATTAGCCCGCCAAGTGACGGCTTTATAAAAGCGGGTGTAATTCGTAGTCATCGCAGAAACTGGGGTGGAACTATTCACGGAAACGTACGCGTCCGCAGTCAATGTACAACTCCAGGGTACACGCATGAATGTGTATTTCCCTTTAAATACACGCACTTCTGGTGGTACAATCTCAGGGTGTTGTTGACGCATTCCCTTCGTATGTTGGACCCCATTACGGCTGCTTGGGGTAGCCGTTCTTTCCTCCGTTTTACACTGACATTGACTAGGAAGAATCGAAGCATTAGTGGTGTAATGGTTAACATGTGGTCTTCCCATTATTTCTCAAGCGAAAGACGTTCGGGGTCGGATTCCCCGCTAATGCACTCAAATGGGAGGAGCACCAATTTTGAATTCTCTTAGGTCTAAGGTCGCGAAATGTTCCAAGCGCTCGCCGCTTAGCGTTGAACCGCGTCACATAATACATTTTGTTCTGCATGTTGTGGTATCTGGCTTGACTTTATATCCTTATCAGTCAGGCTATGTGCCCACCCGCTTCATGGCTACCATGAGATTCGATAAGTTCTGGACTGTCTCGCTACGTAATGGAGGTAGCTAGCCGCTAGAGTGTTTGATTCTTGGTAGCACCGACGACTCGGATTCTTCATTTCACCCATATATTTTGATAGATTCCTACGATCAGGGACCCAGACTGGTTCGTCGGGGTTTGTTGTCTCTTCCTGTACGTTGATGATTTTACACTTTGATGTCTTATTACATGTATGTGTAGAGAGACGCGGCCTAGGGGGTACGACACTATTTTTCGATGACAGCCTTCGATTACATGAGAGCCTAGCGACTCCGACGCTGCCAACGGTGCTAAACTACCGACTTCGACAGGATAATAAAGCTTACACACCGGGGCAATAGACTCGGGCCCGGTTCCCTTGGGAATATGCACGGTGATGTACATCTGGTATTTTCTCGAAGTCTATGACAGAGATCAATGATATCCATCTTCTATCGATCACAATCAGAGCTTCCCTAATCACTAGCATCCCCAGTAATAAATGCGGTACAGGAGGTTATATTGGAGTATGTGGCTGTACGAGTCGTCGGGATCGGTTACCCGCATCCGGCGTCCCCGGCAGTACCTTTCTTTACCATTTTCAATTCCTTTTCCTTCTTTACCGTTTACCTTCACGTCGACGTACATAAGCTAAACGAGTTACGTCTTGTGCCCTCCCGTGCTCGAACTCTAACAGGTTATGGTCTGGAATAGCATAGACGGTTCAGGCCTTACTACGGTCAATCAAGCACCCCGGACTTCTAACTACATGTAGTAAAGGCCACGCGCAAACACTGACTCCTGAGTTAGTAGAGACCTGTGGTCCGGACTTGTGCTGGGCATCATCAAGGTTTCCAAACTCCTCGGACATTCGGTAACAATTGGATATACTTAACCCTCCCACATACACTTTCGCGGGAGAAGCTGCGCTTTTCTTATAGAAAGGTGATCAGCGGAGAAGTGGGAGATTAAGAACATAACACGTTACCCGTTTGGGGTATGAACGCCCGCGATGTAAGTCCATCGGGCCATATGGGTCTCTAGGTTAATATTCACACGGACAGCCCGGTGCACATGTGGCCATTGAATTAGGATTGGAAGAGCGTATCATACGCGGGAAAAAATTCATCAGTCATCATATACACATGTCAACGCCACTGAATCTACGGGCCTTTCGTGAAAATCCGCCAACTTGATGACACGGACGAGAATAAACGGACTTGGCGTACGAATTTTGTACAAAGACGGAACTGGGACGATCACATGATGGTTTAGCGCAAGTATGTAAAAGTTTTTCCGGTTTCCGGTAGGGTAGCCTTTCTAGCCAACGCACCCGTGATAATCCAGCATAGATTACAAAGTCTTACTCTCGATGACCGGAATCTGTGCGGAACATTGGTGAATTCTCTGAGGGGACGCGCCTTTCCATCGGGTACTTAATTGAAAGCTCTATTTCTGAATGAAAGCATCTGACAGTGACAGTGAGCCCCATTATCAAGTCAGCGGCGTGCGCAATGCGACGATGATCGGCACGTTCTATGGATGGTAGACAAATCCCTCAAGTCTCTGACTAACTTGAGAGTTGGGATAAATGCTCTAATTCATAGAATCATAGCTTCGGCTCGCTCTCCGATATTACTGGGATCCAGTACAGTTCTCGACGCGTATTGAAGCCCCCTTTTCCCAGTTATAACGACGGTCGACTTCCTCGGGCTTGCTAATTAGCGTGCCCTTCTGTGAATTCAGAGTGGGTCATTGGACCTCGGGTAGGCCATGGGCATCGGAATCACGAGCCTGTACTAAGAAGCATACACCTACAACGGTCAGGAGCGAAAAGTTAGGTTCTGTGTCACATTGCTGTTGGCATATCTTGAGACGGAACAACAACCGTAGTCAGTATTTGTGAACGAAATGACGCGGTGAAGTGAATAAGTAGTGCGTATCATCGTGGGTCTGGGGGGTATGCGCCGTATTTTGTTAAAGACGATCATTCTTCCGGGACGATAAAGGCGCGGGATCCTCTTACGTAGAATATGAAAGTCGAGTCATGAACCAGAAAGGTCCCAGAAAGAGTACGTCAAGATGTTGGACCAGGCTGGGGTGGAGAAGGTGTTGGCAAGTTGTTGCCGAGCGTTATTTGAGTCAAGACTACTTGTCTGAAGTTTCTAGGAGAGCATAGACCAATCCGACCACCTCAATTGGCTATGGCTCGGCGGTTTTACAGAACTCGGTCAGGTCGGGTATTTGAGCTTCTCATAGCACTCACAGTTAGTCGTTATTGGGTTCTTTGTTATTTACGTGTTGCTTAGGGCCGCGGGGATTTCGTTGTATATACGGCTGTGCATTGTGTAGTAAGTCCCCATGTGGCGTTTGCCACTGATCTTCGCCACCAGCTTCGTTTGAGAAACGGCCCCGCCATTAGGACTTCACACCGTCACCGTATAGCGCCATCGTACGGGTCCGTACCCATGCCATCAGGGGGTCCAGTCGGTTTTGGACCATAGGAATAGCTGAAAAAGGACAATAGTGAGTTCTTTTGGGCCGTGTAGATACAGAACGACGAATACCGATCATTTCCGCTACAATCTACCCTGCCCTTGCTTTCTATAGGTCACTATCAAGCCACATACGGCAGTTGTAAACTTGTACCCGGGGAATGCACTAGTAAGGGTCTATGACGAGCGTCGTCAAATGTAATCTAGGCACAATAGAAACGATGAAAACTATTCAAGTTCCTTCGTATGTGACTGCATCAGCACGGATCGATGGTCGACAGAGTTAAGGAACTTACACGCTGAAAGATGGTCGAGTTAACCATGGATATATATAATGAAGGAAGAAAAGACAAATACCTCGAATCAAAATTTCAGCTTTAGAATAGAGATACAATGAGCGAGTACCTGGGAGACGTTTCACATTGCTGGCATTCTGGTAGCTGAAACTAGACAGTTCAAGCGCCTCATATGTGATCTGTTCTCCCCAAGGAAGGAATGGTCTCCAAGTATGTTTGAAAGAACACGCACGAGGTCGTAGTGCATTAGGAGAGAAATCCCATTCGTCCCAAGGTTTCACCTGATTGGCCTTGTTATTGCCGGTAAATTGTTCACGAAAGAGTTATTCCGATTGGTGGAGCTTTCAAACGCAAACCTGGAATTCACCATCACAGCGTTCATCTGATTAACCTCGTGCTCACATGCATCCCTGGACGAATGGACGTCATACTGTCCAGAAACAAAAAGATGGCATCAAATTAAGATGAGCTTTAAGTGCAGATCTGTAACGCGTCGTGAAACGTGTTTCAGAGCAACGAAGAAGGACAGGTACGAAGATAACAGAAGTATCAGCGCGAGTTCATTTGCAGAACAAAATTAAAAACGAACGCCCGTCCGACGCAGAGCGGGATTGCAGGATTAAAGGGTACGACTTATAGAGACAAGAATACGGCTTGTGAACAATGTGATCCCCCTTCTTGGCATGATTGTATCTGAGAAGTTCTTCGACAGGCGAGACGGATCGATACCATCCTTTGATAAAATTCCCAGCCGCCCCGAGACGAAATACCCAGTCACGTAAGGGCGCCGTTCCAATGAATGAAAAGCTTTAACCCAAATCAAGGGGCTGTTCATCCAATAGCATTACGCATCATTTCATTTGTTCCAGCATTGCGCAGGCGACGTTACGTTGTAGTCCAAAAGCGAGTAGTAGTGTGGCAGTGCATTTTGCACTGCACGTGAGGTGAATTCGCGGTAGCAAAACTGTAACGGAAGCGATCATTGGCCAATCACTGTTATTTCACATTGAACACAGACGCTCACATCCTACTGGCGCTACTCTTATGACGCTAATTTTCTCTGTAGATCTTCAGCTGACCGCCTAAGGCTAACGCCACTAGCTGATAGGACTAAGGCCTTTCATATTCCCTTAGTAGGCCGCGGCGTACTGGGTAACGACATGTAATTCTCTGTTCGCAGCTCGCCAGATCCTTGGGACGTATCCTTGTGCAGGCTATTGAAAGCCCCGACCTCTACGATACCCCGCAGTCGAGGGTATTACATTCGGGACTGCTACCGCCGATACTATTCAAATCTAGAATCCGTACATAATCCGAAGACGGCTCAATGCAGAGACAGCGGAGCTGTGAGGCGATCCAGGTTGTACAAAGTGTTCACCGGCCTGATGTGATGAGAAGGGAATCATCCTAGAAAGGTCTAGTAACCAATTCGAATGTCCTTCTCAGATAATCTAACTTCTTAAACCGATTTGGGAAATCAGCGTGAAGATCTCGCCACGATTCTTCCCGATATGTATAGTCTGTCAGCTGGGTATCTCCTGAGTAAAAGAAAGGTA
This sequence comes from Armillaria ostoyae, assembly GCA_902506015.1. Lineage (NCBI taxonomy): Eukaryota > Fungi > Basidiomycota > Agaricomycetes > Agaricales > Physalacriaceae > Armillaria > Armillaria ostoyae. Next base: position 6,885,277 of record LR732075.1, read on the forward strand.
TAACTGGAACTGATAAAAAGGCAGACGACTTTCCTTCAGTTCATATCCCCAACTGAAACCTACACCGATATCGCTCTTTCGCGCTGTACCGATAACTATGTGTACTTCATCATCCTCTGTCTTAATCTCGGGACACAATACTTCGCATGCGAGACCAGTCCTGACTACACATGTGCCAACCCGTGGAATCAGCGAGCCTCAATGTTGTCATTGCGGGTGGAGGGGCGCTCATGCTCCGGGATGCCCTTTCAAGTAACGAGTAACCCTTGCACTCCGTGAGCCCGTCCATCTTTCACTTCGCTGTCGCTTACTAGCCCTTGTCATCAGATCAATCACCAACATTGTTTTACAATCATCGCTGTATTTGCTTTCTGTGATCGCTACCGCATTTCGTTCTACTGCACACGGCTTAGCACACCTTGTTTTATTTATCCCCTCCTCCCCTCTGACATCATTTTCTCCATAACTTAGAATTATAGCATGTCAATCTCGTTTCGTCGTAGCCAAGTCAATCATGCAATTGAATTCGGAGAGCGCGAGATTGTATCTATTCTGTCATGGGATCTTCTGCTTATTTTACGATCCCTTCCTGGAAGAAAATCGGTCCGAACGCTTTCCCGTATGCCGTCATTCAATTCGTTTCAATGGATTTTCAAAGAACATGGAGAAGAAAACCGGTTGGTCAGCTAACGCTTGACTCTTGTCGAAGTGGACTTGTGCTTTGGCTGGGTGCAATGGGTGTGATGTCTCCAGCGTACATATACCTTAATCCTCAGCTCCGCAATCCCCATGATGATATTTGGTACTAACTACCCAGAAGACCCTGGGGTAATCCACGCCTCCAAGAGCTCCATATTACACGCCTTACTCACTGATAACATGGAATTCTTTCGAATTTGAAGTCGAACATTCCCCGTTTCCGCCGAGAATATGTAGTCGAGGTCGCTACGCGACTTCGGGTTTCCACACTTCTGGTACCGCTGTTGGCTATCTTCTGGTCCTTAAGTGTTACAACATCGGTATAATTGGAGCATGGGAACGCTCTCATATAGAATCTCCGTTTTCTTACACTTATCCGTGTATTGTTGCACCAAACAGAGATGTACTGCCATATCGTCCTGAGTAAATACAGTCGAATCCCTCCTAACCCATAGCTCTCCTAACCCATAACCCCCAATACCCCATAGATTTTCGGTTCCACCAACTGCGTTCGCAGGTAAATGGGTACCGTAACCCATACATCACCCATACCCATTAACCCATAGCTTTTAGCCAGAATTTGCGCTCTGAGAACCCATAGATTGTGTCGGCCCGGGCAATTTTTTGGCTAAAGGTTGTCATTTTTAAGTAACTGTGACAATGGCAAACTCAATAAGGGCTTATGCCGAGAGATCTATACCCCATATATAAGAAAATAAGGAAGAATTTAGCACCGGGGATTGCCGGATACTGCCATCCTCGGTAGCCGCTTGGTAGCCGCACCTGCCAGACCATAAATTTAGCCGAAAACAAGTATCAATGCGGGTTTTCTCAGGTTTCTACTTACAAGGTAGGCCGATATGTCTAGATATGGGACAATAATTTGAAGGAAAAAACGAGGTCGAAAAATTCTATGTTACACGTGACTCTCTTGCATCCCATACTCTCCCATAACCCATAGCTCCGAGGGTCCACCGAACGCTATGGGTTAGGGGGGATTCGACTGTATACATTGCCGCCCACAGTTACTCCCAGATGGAGTATTGATGTCCTTCCCAGGCAAGTCATGGGTGTGAACGAGTATGTCTACAAGTAATAAGAATAGATTTAAACCAATTTCTCGACAATTGGAGTTTGTATTCACGGGAGACAATTAATTTGAAGTCGCTTCTAAATATCTACTCAGATGACCCCGCCCTGCCGGAAGAAACAGAACTGAGATATCACGGAGATGTTACGTCTCGTAGACAGAGCATCACACAACACGTCGCTAAAGTTGACGCCGTCATGTCTAAATACATTTGATGATGATGAGACGAGCGTACAGTCAGTATCGCTAATAGGAATAGCGGATGTACAAGAATAGTCTGTTAAAATGGCGACTTCGCCGGAAATAGTACGCGGGTAGTACCAGATTGTACTCGGCACCACCAATTGCATGGAGGAGGTCGCCTGGAGTACACGGTGACTACTATTACTGATACGAAGACAAAGAATAGTAAGCCTGCAATGCAATGACGTAGAGAGTCTGGACGGTCGTCAGAAATTTCGCGTAGGAATTTCATAAAATCTTCCTTGACAGTAAACGTATCACCAGTTTGTGGTATATGCGCTGCTTCTTGCCAACTCGCAGTCAAATCTGACTCGGTATCAGAGACCTCGGGCTGGGAACTTGCGGAAAAGGATAGCGTGAATTCAGTTTCCGTAAGGGTATCATCCTCCCGGAGTTCAGAAGATGGGCTGCAATAATAATTAAAACCCCGGGTACTCATATAGCGAACATGCCTACAGCTTCGCATTCGCACCCGGGTTCTTCCAGATCGGGGACCTTTTCTGTTCGAAACGTCAGCATCATTAGGTCAAAAAAATATGGAACTCACTTCCACAAAGGCTCTCAAGCCCTCCTGCATTGACGTACTACATCAGTGAGGCGTCCACAAGAATAAAAACCTGATTACCTTCAAGTTTTCACCATCCACAAAGAGCCCGCTGCTCTCTGCACTCCAGGCTGCTTCCAATACGGAGCGATTGCTGTCTTCAGCGAGAATGAGCGCTCTCTTCGTAGTCTGTACTGAGTCAGGAGAGCATTTCTCGACAAGTTCCTTGGCATATTCGAGAGCCGTCGGCAAGACAGATGACGGAGGTTTCAGCGTATTGATACTGATTTTAATCGTGGAAAACATCAGAGAAAAATAAACTCAATCAGCCCGAATGACTCACAAACCAAACCTCTCGTAAGCGTCCTTTGCCGTAATCGTCCTACCAAGGAGTAGCATTTCACTAGCACGCTAAGAAATGACAACGGTAAGCCCCAAACTCAATAGCTGGAAGCGAAGAAATACACACCTGATGTCCGGCAATCTGTGCTAACCGAGGTATACCTGAAAATACAAATAAGATCAATCAACCCTAGGCCAACACGACGCACCTCCTTGAATGGCCGCGACGCCCCTCCTCACCTCCGGTAAAGCAAACTTTGCGTTCTCATCCGCAACGACGAGGTCACAATTCAAGAGAATCTCCATGCCCCCGCCATATGCACCGCCGTTAACGGCAGCGATGATGGGTTTGGCGGTAAGCCTCCTAGAAATACTCGCAAACCCATACTTGTTCGCACTGATATCCGCCTGATCGGTTGATGCAGCACGAACGAGACGATTATCCCACCCCTTCAGATCCGCTCCAGCACAGAACATGCGTCCAGCCCCTGTCAAAACCAAAACCCTATACAAATACAATAAACGTCAGAACGGAAACAAAATCGGGAACAGGACTGACCACAGCTCCTTCTCACGCTCGAACCAATCAAGCACAGCACACAGCTCATCTGCGAGCTCTACGGTGACAGAGTTGAGGGCATCTGGGCGGTTCAATGTGAGTAAGAGGACGTGGCGGGAAGGGAAGGCGAGGATGAGCTCTGACGAATGTGGGGGTGACAAGGCCATGGTGGGGAAACGAGGGATAATTGAACGATCATACTGCGTGATCAGGTACGATCGGCCCTCGGACCGAGATCCCGAGCTGATAATTGTTGACCCTCTCTGCTTTTAGTATTTACGTAGCAACCTCGATGGCCACGGAGGATATGGACTACAGATTCACAAGACAATCCAGACTATGTATTCTTTTTCACTGGGAAGTGCATCATTCCATCCAGCTCCATGGCTATAGCTCGTGAATTTCCCTTTTTTCAATGCCTTCCCCTTCTCAAAAATGACGGGCCTGTGAATTTCCGTTCGAGCGTGGCACGTATTTGACGAAGAAGATAAGGAACATCTTGCCACCTGACAGCTATTCCAAAGATGATCTGGTACAAGGGAAAGAATAGCGAGAAGGAAAGCCTTCTGAGTAATAGGTACTTCAAGACACGCAGCATCAAGGCCGGAACTTCGAGGACGACACATAGTCTGAGGAGCTGGGCGTGTGGATGGGTGATCAGGAAGAGATAAATATCGGCAGGCATGTGTGCCGCCGGCGACAACCATCGATACCGATTCTGGAAAAAGATCGTGGTCGTTCATCAGGGGTAGGCGTTAGAGACAGACAACTGAAAGATACAAAGGACGGACAAAGTATACTCCCTTCTACAGGTTATATCGATGCATTTCTCAGAAGATAGAGGTCACGGTGTTATCCAGAATCGCGAGATATGTATTGTCCTGCAACCAGAAGATCGTTTTACTAAGAGTTTATAAGGCACTAGACGATGAGAAGATGAAGTTGGCTCTGTGGCGGCTACCTTTGAACTAGGTTCAAGGAGGAGTAGCACCGTATCTTCCATGGAACAGAAGATTTACGGATTTGTTGAATAAGTACGAGGGCCAGGGAAATGCGAGCGAAAGTCACTCCACACTCTCCACAGGATTATTATCCTAGCATAAACACCGGCTGTTTAGCTCACATGAGAACAGGGATGTGGAGTGGGAATTTTTGAGAATGTGATGTCGATGATTTGAGAGTTCAGAATGCAGTTCACCGCTCGGGGTTCCAGGACCAGGATAACAGAGGCAAAATTTGGGTTACTCCGCACGCTCGGACATTCAGATAAGTTCGTCCCATCCAGTGGGGCTACAGATCGCAGCCAGGGAGTGGGTTGAGTCAATATATACTTGTTTTTGCGACCGTATGGTCGGATCAGTAGCTCTTGGGACCGGGATACCAATGGAATTTTGGGAAATTTTCTGATGAAATGTATGTTGTGACAGGATCAACGACTGAGAGCGATGAGAAAGGGAAACGGATCGTAGGACATGAGATTGGGTATCACGGTTCGATGCTTTGTACACGGATGTAGTCTAGGTCTGATCTGCAGGTAGGTCTTTCTGATATCCAACATCCTCGCCGTTTTCGCTCCGTGGGGGAGGCTAGTATCAGCACTTACGTACTAAATCACAAAAAACCAAATAGAAGTTTAATTAAAAGCACTCACAACGATGGTGAAATAACGGTGGCTCTGGATGATGGATAAGAAAGGAATGGGTTTTGTAGGTCCCTGTCTGTACATGAGGCTGAGAAGCGCTCATTACTCAAAGGGCCCGTATCGAAGGGATCGTGGCCCTATCTCCTGGGTACGGCGGCTCGACAAACATATCTGTGCGAAAAAGAGAAACGAAGTGTCATAAGAAAAATAATAGAAAGATCCATTACGCGAAAATAAATATATTCCGCATCATGAATGAATTGACTACCGACCGCACCACATAAACATCTTATGCGAACGCCTACGTTGACGATGAGGCGGTGGATAACATCTGGAAGAGATACCCAACTGCTGGTCATGCATCCGTGATCACTGAGCCATTGGCAATCAGTACTTTTGTGCATGAATTGGTTTCTCATAGTCGCCGACAAAGATAAGGATATGCTTACAGCGACTGGAAGCGACCGTGTGAAGGGACCGCTGAAAGTTCTACGCATCTGAAGACACCAGGACCTCCTGTAATTCGCGCAGGTCAAAATGCAATGGAAACAATTAGAATGGAGATGAAACTTCGACACATCCCTTTGACCACAGCGAAATCCATGAACTATACCATTAAAGGAATTGGACTCGTTCTGCGGTGGTAAAAATCCTCGAAATGAAGTACGTTATCCACCCATTTTTACCTTTTATTTATTTATTTACCTCGCTCAAAGAAGTAACTTACCAGGAGTGCATCCGGATTCCATTCGAGAAAAATGTGGAACAAAAAACGTCTTGGGTAGATCCCAGGATCAATCTGCCAAGGTTGGCAACTGCTAGAAGCTTCCACCTGTCGGTATCGTACTTAGCGGAATCACAGTCTGGATTCAACGAAATCAACGGCCTGTCCCATTCCGTACCGTACAGGAGGTACACGCTACATAGTCAGCGCGGAAGGTGTGACCGTCAAAATGAGTATCTGAATCTGGAGCATCAAGATTATAGCCATCCGGACCAGAAACCTGCCATACATACCATGAACCCGCTGCGTCACTACACATGTCAATTCGCAGGCTCGACGTTTTGTCTACCGGTCCTTAGAAGTAGTAGCAGCAGGTACCAGTAACCACATCAATCAAGGACCAAGCACAGAGCACAGAGCGATCAGGGCTGTCATGGTGAATCGGGTTAGATAGGGAAACAGAAGATCCAGGACCATCACATCATTTTACAGGGACAAGAAGGACTTGTACCATTGAAAGGTCTCGCATCCAAATGGCCAACAGCTGGGTAGTGTTCGTGGACCCAGAACAGGGGCTGGACTCGGGAAAGCTGATATTAGGAATGAAAAAGTCTGCGAGTTGTTCCATGACACCCGCCAACTCCGTTACGACCAAAAACGATCATCATTGCCGTAGGCTTTCACCGCAATTGGTCCTTTTGAGGCCAAGTCCGAGTCGGAATCATCCCTTCTTGTACGATCAGTGATATCCGCAGGAAAGAACAACAAGTCCATATACCTGACTTCGGAAGTGAATAGGAACATCTGCGTGAAGCTTATGACCGTATTGAAGACTGGAGCAGGAGCAGAGCATTTATTCCGCAACACTGTAATATGTATATGAGCTAAGGTGAACGGATAGATATCAAGGAACGTACCTGTACTGAGCAGGAAACCATCATAACACGATCTACGCGAGGTTCGCGGGACACTGCCTGAAGAAGGGTTAACCATGCGGTTCCCCGTCGTACCCGTTTTCATGTTAGACCTCCTAAGCCCCATAGCCTTAAGGCCGACGCAGCAGACCATCAATTCCGCATATCAGCGACTACGAAGTCGTGTTGCCAAAGAGTCGCAGTTCACAAAATTCTGATGGACGTGGCAAGCGGTTGCTCTTGTAAATGAAGAGGAACATAGCTTCGAGATTGGGCTCTAACCTCCAACCCGAGCGCAGTTACCAGCGCGACCAATGACAACAAGATCAAAGAAAGAGGGGTTCTTGAGCCTCTCTGATGGCAACCATTTCAGCATATGTGATTTAGAAGAGTGTCTCGAGCGCTGTACGTCGCAAACCGCCAGTTAAAAATGACGATGCTGATTATCGATGCGCAGTAGCACGTAAAGAATAAAAGGGTCTGTTGAGTACTGAAAAAGGAGACATTGAATAAGATCTGGACAAAGTCAGGGAACGTACAGCAGGGAGATCTTCTGGGGCACCATCAGAACCGGAAGACCGGATCTCTAAGACGAGAACGAAGCCCGTCACCGGAAAGCTTCCCTACGCTAACTTTGAGGAGCAATTAACCCTGGACGGGATCGCAAGGGAGTGTCGGCATACACCTCAGCGAAGTCTAGGATTTGAATACGCAATTGAAACTGAATTATAATGAGTTTAGTCTGGTGACTGTTGAACAAACGTACCTAGGGCCGACTGGAAATGAACCAAAGCACCGCAGTTGATGAATACAGTCGTTCGCGACATTTCACCACAGCAAAGCATCAGTACCAGGACCAGGTTGCTTCACAAAGGGCACATGTCCTGAAGCCACGGACCATCACTCAGCAGTCTAGATCAGAGTCTTTCCTGATTTCAGGTTCAAAGAGCCTACGACAAAGAGAGGAACCGTCACTCAGAAGTCCAAGGTCAGGGACAAGATGAAAAGAAGCAACATACCATCAAACTTGAAAAGGACAGAAAGAACAATGCAACGGGTGAAACAAACTGCTGTGCCAAAGAAGTTGTCCATTGCCGTTACTACGAACAATATCATAAAGTTTGTTGGACCAGTATCACCTGAGGTTCGAATCAGTGGCTGTTGAGCCGGTTTGACATCAGACGAAGCACACGCAAGCGATGGTCACTGAAAAAGCTCTCAGTCAGAAAGAGGGATCTTGAAAGAAACGGGACATACAATTTGCACGATTAGACGCCCACTGAAAAAGACGTAAGAAAAGTGTGCTCAAGACATTCTTGTATCATACAAGCCGCAAACCGTTCAGAGTTCGTCATCACAAATCGTAACCGGGTAAAGTTCTACTTTAATAAGTCTATAATAATTGTCCAAGCATAAACCTAATACTGAAATCATTACCACCACAAAGTCCAAAATCATTAAGATTTCCCTCATCATTACGTTAGAGCACAGCCCATCCACCGACGATGGCAAAGGCGATACCCGCCCAGGACAGCCCGAGCGCGACCACCCCTCCATTTGAGGCGCCACTCGAACTAGCCGTCGAACTGACAGCAGATGCACCCGAGCCCGTAGACGAAGCACCTGCACTAGAGGCACCACGCGTGGTCGTCCCCGAATGCGAAGAGGAGCTTCCACTAGCACTCGTTCCGCTACTCGGTGAGACCGATCCGGTACTCGTCGCACTTGAACTAGTCGCCGCTCCTGTAGAAGAAGTACCCGACTACACGAATCAGCACAGTATAAAGAGAGCAATAGAAACAGACATACACTCGTCGCAGTCGTGGCTGCCGACACACCAGTCAGAACCGCGCTCCCACCTCCAATCGCAGAAACAGTTGTACATTGCGAGGACGAAGGTATGGGATGAGCATCAGGCGTAGAAGCATCACCTTGGTGGAACGTCGAGGTACCGTAGACACCCATAGGCTACTTGCAAGGTAAAGCAAAGGGAGTAAAGGCATAGCGTGCGAGGCATACCTGTCCACTGTCGCCTTGACATGACTCGAACACACCAGAGCCGTAGTTGGCGGGCATGTTCCATGCACATCCCATCACGTCGTAGATGTGTTGACCTAAATTCAGCAGACAATCAACGATTCTGAGAAAAAGGGAAAGCTTTCGCCGTGCTTACACCATGTAGGCGCCATGCTCCCAGCGGGATTGCAAGCCCTAAAGCAAAACTGGTCGGCCGCCATGAAGTTCTATCGGTGATTGAGATATGGATATTCATGAAAGAAAAAAAAATACACGTACCGTCCACTCAAACACCTGTTCAAGCTTCCCAAAAGCTGTAGAGAACACCAGACCACCAATCGGATTCCCTAAATTTAGAAAGCTCAGTCCATTCCGTCCGTCTACAACAATATGAAGCCCTCACCATTCCCGTCAGCACCATGAGGGTCGAGCTCTCCACCCGTATCGCCGGCAGGGATATTAAGCTTCGTTAAATCTCCCGTGCCTGCAAAATAATCGGTTTCAGATAAGATTCCTATCAAATCTCAGGTATGTTCGTACCCGTAACTTGGATAAAGTCGGGCGTCTGAACGAAATGTGCTCCCGTGATAGCGCCACTGGGAATGACGCGCGTGCCGTAGCCGTCCTAAACGAAGTTGGAAAAAGGGGAACAAAGCAAATGGCCGAGAGAAGCAGACCTTGAGGCACCAAGAAACTTCGATGCGCTGTGGAAGCCATTAGCGTCTCCGAGGAGAATAGCGAGTTTAGCGAACCTCTGTGTTTCCAATACCAGAATCTGCGCCCGCTGTGGGCGGTGCCCATAAGCAGCTGTCGTGTCGGTACGTGAGAGATCTGCTCATACAAGACCAAAAGGCGAGACGCACAAATCATCGACCCCATTGACTAGCGAAACATTGAGAATGAAATCGATAAGGATGAAGAAGACGGAAACGCACTGTAGACATTCTGGCACATAGAATCCTGGCTGGACGTCGTCCCACATTTGTTGGTCCCAGTCTGGCCCTGTTCAGATGTATCGGGGGCGGTATCAGGTAGATATGTCGCGCTATATTGCGCGCCTACGGTAGAGAGCGTGGCGATGAAAAGAGCGACGGAGGGGGTATACATCGTGATGATGGGAGAAAGTAAGGAGGGATAGGAACAAACACGCGACATCCGTTGGGAAAATTTGGAGTCTAAATATAGAACACCTGTCAGAAATCAGATTTCTAACTGAAAATGCCGAGTTGAGTAGCCGTTCCTTTTGGCTGTGTACGGCGAGGAAATTGCCATCTATGAATGTACGAGGCAGGAGCTGGCGTGCTGTGATACTGAGCGCAGCAGCCAAAATAAGGGAAAATTCAACCTCTAGGGAGCGGAGTAAGTATAGATAACCTGACAGATAGGGAAAATACTGACAGACACCCGAGAAATGCTGAAACCGTCAACAACTTGAAGATATGTAAGTAATGAGCAACCGCTGAGCTTGACCCCGTAAGGAGCTGTTATTGTTTCAATATATTCAGAGATTACTGTTGAAGCGTCAATGAATATTAGAACTGAATGGGCCGCTACTATTGCAAGACGGCTTACCGACGGAAGAAGTACATTTCGAAAGACGCAGTAGTGAAGAACTGGGTCATTAACAGTCAAGTCTGTGGATGTGGTGCAGCCGCCTGTAAATGAGCGTATTAGAATTTGGCTTTTCAAAAGTATGCGTACCGCACCTACCGCCAGGTCCATGATGTAGAATGCGAGGATAAGAGAGAGAGCTGATGGACCATTGGGACCACAACACTGCTGCCAACGTTAGACATCCCTTCAGTGTCTACATACGGAGTCTCCCCAGAAGCAGCGTAGACTGGTAAGCTATAGCACCGAAGGGTTGATTGGACATCAATATGTCGAGCGTAGTGAAGTAGACTAGAAGGGGCGTTGATTGCTTTTCTTCCAGAATACATGCATACCACTTACCATTAGCGGGCAAGCAGCAGAATTTTCTCATGAGGTAAAGAGACAAGGCAACGGGCTACAGTACCAGGAGACTTATCAGACTGGGCAAAGGGCACAATGTCACAAAGCAGAGTCTACTCCGACGCCGAAATGAACTGGATCAAACCATATCATTATCAGGGATCCAAGTAACGTTATACAAACATACCGAGAAGCGTGTATGTGATGTGAACAGCACTCTTGTACTCCCTACTCGTAATGGGAGCATCCGCTAAGGATAGTAAATGGAAGGTTGAAGGGAGTTTGACGCGCCAACGCGGGTCTACATCGTGTACATCGCGTGAAATTACGAAACTGAGGCAAAGCGCCGGCTGTTCCATTAATTAGGCGCCAGATGCTGCGCCATCCGAAAATTTACAGAACATGAGGCGACAAGGTCATCAAGAAAAGGGTGGCTACTGACCACAGCATTCCCAATCATTGGATGCGGCATCTCTGATTACGATGGATCCATGACCCACGGAAATCACGTCGGGCGTCGCGTCGCGTATAGACTGTTCTTTCCCGCACGAGTACGGCATACCACTGCACAGAGACGAACTGATGAGCAACCATAGGGACAGCTGAGAGCTGGTTTACCTTATTAGACCTTCACTGCATCTGCCCTCCTGCGTGCCGGTACACCACTGAGAATCAATAAAGTGATTCCCAATAGCTTAGCTGCGCCCTACTAGTACGCGTCGAAATACTCGAAACTTTATCATGGTGACCTACACCGGAACCAATCAATACATAAACCGATTGGGCAATATTTACGGTCGATATTCACCAATAACGGCCATGATTGCCGTCAAGAAACGGGTAGCAGACATCAGTCATCGTGGTCAAGTGGAAAGGTTGAAGTTGCACTTGTTTGGCACCGGGCCGCCGGCTCTTCTGAATCTTCTTGGCCTGACTGTACGGTCGGGACTCCGGACCGCCTTTGCGCCCAATTCTTTGTCGCGTTCGGAATTCATTGAGAAATACGCAATCGTCTTTCCCATCTTCTTTTCATTGAACGTTCTCAATATTGAACATCATTATCCAGTACCTGAGGGCCGCAATTACCGTCGTACGTCGTGTTCACGTCGTGCCCACTGCGGCACTTGAGTCCTTTCTCTCTACCGCGCTGTAGCTGCCAGTAAACTGATACGTCGAATACATCCTTTCCCCCTTTGATTCTAGGATATACGAATATTCACCTCTATTTGGCATTGGGTCTGTTCGGCACTATGGTTCAGTGCATGTTCTATCGAACTGTAGGCACGTATCACCCTCCGAGTCTAGACGAGCTTCTCCAGAATCAGCCGCCTATACTAGTCTGAATCTGAATCGTCCTCAGCTCCGAATTAATTGACACCGAACGGGCTTCTCACTGTATCTGCGCCATACTAAATTCTTTACCGGTTCAAACTAAAATGTCGTCGCTTTCTTCAGAATATTTGGACCGCAACGTGTCATTTCCTCTTTGCGGAGTCGGTATGCTCGTATTCTTGGTAATTCGAACTTCTACCATTCCCATAACCGTGGCGCCAATCGTGTGATGATCGCGATGTATTCCTAGTCTTCTGCTCTGCTCTTGCGCTTGTTAGTGACATATCCGAGACTCCGATAGCAACAACGTCGTTCCTCAGCCAGATTGACCTTTACTAGTATCGCGGTGATCTCTTCTGGCAACAAATAGTAGAGAACAACAGCTGCCCTGATTAGTCCTGCCGCTAATTATGCTCGGACCACCTGCCCAGCGGGAACTTAGACGCACGCAAAACAGTTTCAAACTACGCCATCTCGCCACTTGGACATCTCCTGGATGATGGACGCTGCTTTACAATTACATGTTGATAAATGGTCTTAGGAGTCACTAAAGTATTAATCCCCGCACTCCGGGTTTTCTTTCTCCGATCAGTGCCTTCGTCTTTCTGTAACATATCAATGCGATTATGCGGGCACCTTTTGATATAGACCGAAGTTTTTTTTTGGTTAAATCCGCGTTGCTCCTACAGGTTTGGAAATATCACTTCAATTTCTTCCGCCGGTGCTACCTACAACTTGCTGCTGGGTCTATCAAGAGGTAACCTATGGCTACAGCGGTACTCGGGCATCGAATGCGACATAGAAATTACTCTTGCCTTCGGCGCTTTTCAAAGTAACGTATTTCCTTCATCTATTGTGGCGTCCCCCGCATGAGACGATTAATGTGTTCCCATGCTCTCGATCACCGCTGAACACTTTGTACACCGGTCTCTTTTAATTTCGGTTAAGCAAATCTCCTGTTGTATCGCAAGAAGGTCGCTAGGATTGATACAGAAAGCTGACGGTCTTAGCTGCTGACCTCAAGGTCGGTATTCTTTGATCCTACGGCATGATTATATAGCCGATCGTCCTGATATTGAACCGCAAGACCATTCGCTCGTGGTAGCTCTACCGGGATTTGATTGAGCGGAGTGCAGGTGATGTAGATGATTTTTTGAGAAGCTAGGATATTTTACTGCAGCATGGTACCAGGGTTTCAGCTTCCGGTGATAATGGCGACCCAACGTTTGGCGGAACAAATGAGACATAGCAGTCTAATGTTATTCGCGGCGTACCGTATCTGAAATTCATGATGGGCATACCAAGTGCTAGTGGAAATTCCTTGGAACAAAGTCCCGAAATTAAAATCTTTTTCCGAGACCGAAGCCCGAGCTGATTTCTCGAAGGCCAAGGAGCCCTGGGCATCAACGCCTTTTTTTCATACTCGGTCATTCGGACATCCATTAAGAGTCAATGAAAGATTACGACATTCCTTCCGTCATTTGCGGGATATACAGATCCCGGAACAGGCACAGATCACCATGACGAACAAAGGCAATTGTACAATTAGCTAGCTACAATTATACAGAGTACACCGACCGGTGTAGGATAGGTGAAATAAATATATGTAAAAGATAAGCGTTAAAAAGAAACGTGCTAAGTTATGTATGCAGCATGATGTGGAAAGCATAGTGACGGAAAGCAATTATAGCAAGTAACGAAAATGGATCGATGTAGGATGGTGAGAGGATATGATGTGGGAAAGTGACCTGATGACGAAGGGGCTTGTAAACGATGGCACAAGAGAAGCAGAAGAAGAGAAGGAGAACGCACAGAATTCTGATCACACTCCGCTATCCGAAAGGGCAGCCTGGCGCGTGAGCGCCTCTCCAACCGCAATGGCAGCATTGGGGCTCGCTGACTCCGCGACTCGTATTTGACAGCGGTGAGCCCAAAGGTGGTTCTGAGGCTGGAGTTGAGGACTTGTGTCCAGAGTGGCGGCAATACGGCACGGGGGATGATGATGAGATGCACATAATAATATGCTGGACGGCGATGAAGACGAGGACGCGGTGTTTGGTTTAGATACGAGGTGGGGTTCGACTGATGACTGGCGGTGTTCACCACCGCCTGCTTTTTATCCAGTCCCGAGGTGGCGCTCGTTCTGAAAAGATGGTATTCAGCTGACAGAATATAAGTATATCGGGAAGTGGAATCAGGATCTCTCACCTGCTGATGTTAAGGGATTCCATCCGGATAAGAAACTAAACCATTCCGGGTCAAGGCCGGTGACTAGTTCGTGTCGAGCCGTGAGGTACAAGATTCGGTTAGGTGGCCCTGACCTAATATAGACGTATAGGTCCTTGTTCGCGGCTCTTCAAATGACAAATTGTCCAAGAATAATGCCAAGTTCGTGGATTGTACATAACGAAAACGACCTCTAAGATAAGTCGGACCGATGCGCTGGGGCGTTAATAAGGAAACCTCAAAGACCTCGTCATAGTTGGTGGCGTCAAAGTGTACTATTTGTAGTCGTCCGGAGATATCCTCTGAGTAAAAGACAGAAGAAGAACACAGTCCTGGGATATAGTGAGAAAGCCATTATTGATCAAGGAGAATACCGAAGCGACTCGTAGCGTTAACCAGTCTTCCTTGACGTCGTGTGAGTGAACAACATACTGAGTCCAAAACTTTTTTGCGTGTGACATAACATCACGTGATACGTGATTGTTGTGACTTCCATACAGCCACTCAAATTTCGAACCACTTCGCTTCCTTCAATCTCCTGCGTTATGTCCGGGAGGAAACACTATTCGATTTGACCAACATATTGGAGGGACTGGCTCTACAAATTATTTCGCCAGAGCTCCGCGGTTATTACTTAGGTGCTTCGGCATCTCGTTATCCGGGAGACTGGGCATTTTACCACCCTGTAACTGGACGATAGGCGAGCGCAGCGTTGGTCATATTTACTGGACTTACAATGCTTCTTGATTATTTCTCACAGCTTCTCAAAATGTATCCCGTCAAAGAATCGGTCTCAATTAACGTGCTGATTATTCTCTTATCTCCGTACTTCTGTTCTGATACGTGTTTCAAGGTTATGGCTCAGGGTACCAACCCTGAGTAGCGACGAAATCAAAGCTTTCTTACTGTGCGCCTTCCGGTACGTAGCCCACAGCATTTGTTAAGGTTGAACATGGGACTAAACTGTCACCTGCAACGATGCGGCGCCTTCTAACTGAAACGCTCCACGATAAGATTGGTAAAGCATATGCAGTTATAACATAGGTAACACCTCATCAGCGCCTTGAAATTTGTTCTGTCTGACCTCCCAGCATACCGGCGACACCGAAATTCAGCTCAATAATCACGAATTAACTCGAAACCACGTGCGTTACCACTGTTCGTCAAATAAGTCCGAGCATTGATGACCTGCGGTGATGCGGCACGATTATCCCTTACAATATTCAGTAAATGTCCTCAACGTACTAGAACCATCACGGCCTTGCGCATTTCTTCTGGTACGTAGTTCACACCGTCCGGATGAATACGAGAGGCTGAGCTCAGCTCAATCAGTACAACCACTGATGCGGCTTCTATTTAAATCAACAGTAATTGCGCTTCTCCAGCCGCGCAGCTCGGGGTAAAATGAGGAAAGTAACCGGTACCCTGGTGGGCCCCTGCTTCTTCTAGCAGCTCGTTCATTTTGATGCCCAAATTAGTGGATATCCGGTCCGATTTTTCTTCTTCACATATCTCCTCGATTTAAATAATCACCGTGCGGCGGTGGACGCTAATTGTAATTATCAGGCAAATGGCTTCATTAGCCGCTCGTCGTCCCGTGCTCACGCGGACTAGGATGACGCTGTATCTGTCGTCAGCTAACGCAGGCTTGGAATTTTAGAACTGGTCATTCATGTGACTGAATTCTGTATTTTCTTTTTGGCCGTTCAGCGTATCAAGCCTCCGCAAGGAATGGCAATGCCTATGTTTTTGACAGCCTATGAACCTAAACCCGGTGTTATCTTCTGCAGCGTATAGTATTGCATAATATTCAGGTAAGTCGTGCACTGTCATGAAGGAGCTCGACGCAACTGCTTCTCAAATTCTCCAGCTGCGCGGTTCGATGTGCATAATGCGGTGCTCGTTAATGCGTTCAGAAATAACCGGTAACTTGGCGCGCGCGCTTCCTTGTCTTAGCCGCTCAGTCACCCTTCTGCGCTTGGATGCGTTATGCAGACCTGACTTTTCCACGTAATATGTATCTGCGGTTTCATGAATTCCTGCGGGGTACTTATCATTCGTCTGTATGGTAATTATGAAGTAAGTGGCTCAAAACCGAACGATCTTGTTCCGTTCTGACGTGTTCCAGGATGACGCTGTCCTTATGGACATTGTATTATTCAGTATAGCATTCGTGCCAGCCGTCCGTTCAAGGTTTCGTAAGGAATACAGTGTCCTTAATATCGTCCGATTGAAGTTTTTACAGTCACTGCAATGACGCTGCGACCTTCGTCAGCACTTGCCTCATGTACATATCATTATCGGTCGCGCCGAATACTATTTTTCTCTGCCGTATGACAGCCCTTTTGTCGCTATACAAAGGCGCTACCCTGGACGCCCGAGGAACGAAATCACCAGGAAGGGCTAACATTCCCTTCCAAATACCAAGAACAACGTCATCTGACTCCGGAGCTGAAACCTCTACCTAGAGTTAAACTTCTGCATCGTGTCGCCGGAACCACAAACACCTATCCCGGATGTCTTCTAGACCAATCGATAGACCGCATGAGGCGGACAATTCCAATTCCTATCCAGTCACTGTAGGAACTCCAACTCATTCCCAAACAGAACGCTGGACTCTCTGTCACCCTCGTGGCCTGTAACCATCTCTCGGGTTTCGCCATACGACCAAGACTTTCTACTGTCCCAAGTCAGCTCCGACGTCGCACACACCTCTAACCTTCTCTCTATTGCCAAAGCCTCGACCCACTGAATTTGAATTTCTCTTGTGGGTCTGTCGTCTCGGTGCCTTCGCCATCCCGGATGATTGACTTTCACCATGTGTGGCGCAGAGCACACACTTCTTCAATATAATTCTCGTGTGGCGCAGCGCGTACCTTGCATTCATTATGCACGTCTCTCTTCACGGCACATCACCGCCACCGATGCAGATCGCCGGATTTTTTTGTCCTTGTCAAATTCTTCAGCTTCCTTTTGTCTGGACTCTCGAGATAGGCTCTTTGACGCTGCGGGTGCATGTGGCGTCGGATAAAGACTTCTGGACCGAACCGAACCGTCGCCTGTTCCTCGTTCCATCAATGATTTACGCCAAATGACGCTCTGAACGGTCTGGACTCGAAATTGTGCTTTGATGATTCTGCATGTACATTCACCTCAGGCTACGAACCGACAGCCGTTCATCACCAGAACAGAATTGGCACCACCTATGTCGGGTTCATCAAGTTCTGCCTTTGATTGTGTATGAAACTGGGGTTGCTTAGAGAAAAAGGTTCAAAACAGCATACTATCCCAGGGGGCGTTACCGCAATTAGAAAGAAACGTGGTGTCGAACGTACATTAAAAGAACGGCTGACACCAGAGACATCCGGCGGCGGTAGGGCAAGGCCGAGCACCATGCACTCGTAACGGTCAAGTGGTTAAACTGCTGACTATGGTTCGCGAAAGCTTAAAGTCGGCAAGTGATCTCAAAAAATGACGTACATCTTTCTGTGATAAGGGCGGGAGTACTTTACGGGAATCCGCGTGATAGGGTTTCCAGGAGGGAGGGCGCGTTCGCTCTTTTTATCTCCCCTCTAAGAAATTTGCTGGTACCGTTGTCATGGTAAGGGTTCCGTGTGTATTCCGAACATAAGCCTTATGTACTGACATGTGGAAGGAGTAACAGACGCCGGAGAGCCAGAAAATCACGACCAAAAGGTCAAATGGCGAGCACTAGTGCGTTCGCATCAGAAACTCGGACCTATATTGAGCCTGCAGGGATGCCAATTCAAGCGATGTGGGGTAAAGAGAGGACTCGGATAAGGAAGATTTATGGTGATGATGGGATTATCGGAGAACATACTCCGAGTATTGGGAGAAGTATACACCTACCGTCGCCTACATTTCGGCAGGACGATCCAGACATTGTGTCGCTATCATCTTCGGCATGCCGCAGTGCTGAAGATCACGTAAAGGCTGACGCGTTATGTCGTGGAGCATTTGCTGAACGCGGGGCCGTTCGATATTGCCAATAAATACGCTAAAGACCGAGGAAGTCCTGCAGTTATCCAGACGGCGGTAGACAAAGAACTGGCTATTGATATCTCCTGTCAAAGGTTGTACTAATATAGCGCTCTGAATGTTTATTTTGGATTGGAAGCTGAAGCTGGATCGTCGAGACCCGGCAGGGTCGAGAAGAAGAAAGGGAAGGAATGCCTGTGTGCCTCAAACTGCGACTTGGGTCCTTCATTCGTGACAAAGATTTTAGTGAGGAACAATTCCATTACCACTGGAAGTCCTTACTAATATCAAAGGTCAAAGACTGCGTCGCGGCTCTGTCAATCAATGGCTGCCAGCCTAGCCTGAGGTCCCCAGAAATCCAGACCCAGTGCGATGGGGAGAATCGAGGTACTTACTAGTAGTAGAAGCAAAATCGAAGAATCCGAGCCAAGCGAACAGGCTAGGGTGGACCTTGGCCACAAAGATGAGTAATGGGAAAACAATCATTCAGTCTCATTCACGTGTTAATCTGGTATACCGCATTACTCTCTGTTGCTGTTATATCTAAATACCATCAATACTTAGTGACAGATGGGTGATTATCTGGTTAGATTTAGTAACCGTGTACTCATTCTCTGTCCTGTAACGTCTTAATAGACAGTATAGAAAACATGTAATACCGGCTATGTATTTTTGCTGCGTTCCCATCCGATAATCCTGTCCAGGCACTATTTAATGATGTCGAATTTTCATAGGTTTATATGTGCAAGTTCTGATGGAACTAGCTTCGCTACTCTGCGAGCGCTGGTCTACATTTCATGCACTGAAAGTACCCGTTATAATTTCTGCGTGCCTGTAGCAGTGCGAGGCGAATCTTGTGTATGATTATCTCTTTGAGGCCAGAGATTTTTCGGTGACCAACTTGGGAGTAGATATCGGCAGATATCTGCGATCGATGTAGGGTCAATCTTGGGAAGCCGTTGCCCACTCGCTGTAGAAGGGAATGTCGGGTAGAGGTATAACCGTTAGAATCTGTGTAATCAGCACCCCAGAACAGGGAAGCGTTATCATTTGAACCCGTGACTTAGCTTCGCTACAAGATTAAGCGTATGAACAACGCCAAATGATACATCACGAAGGCCATTATTGCTCATGGGACTAACTATGTAAAGGCGACAAAGAGTCAGTGGTCCTGGAGATTCGCAATTGACGGAGATTATTTCTAATGCGACGAAATATTGACACCGGAACTTTGATCATACTGAGAAAGAGATGATGAGGTATCATTTCGTGGATAGTTAGGGTCCAAGTGTCATAGCAGGCGTTGGCCCGATATCCGTATACAAAGTTGTGTGAAAAGACGCCGGCTTCTTTTTTTATAAACGAAAACAAACGGCTGGTATCGTTGAAAGAAATCAGTCTGCAGTCACTCGAGAGTAGAGACCAAATGGAACCTTTCAACTAAGGCTCGTTGAAGGATGAAGCGCTCCCGTGAAACTTTATCTACCATCGGGATGTTAGAGCGCAGCAATTATTGTCGGTATATGAACCTCGGCCTTTCATGTGACTAGATAGACGTACTGAGGGGATGGGAGACGAGTGCCCGGATACTCCCTAAATGTAGGACGAACTACGCTGAGGAAATTAAATTCAAAGAGAGGGTTGAGAGACTGTCTACCTATCAACGTGGGCCGGATGAACTTGCAATATCGACGCCGGCGGCCGAGCGCTATAAGGAAATGAATTCTAGGATTCGACTTTGCATCATATCTTATAATTCATATAAATGAGGCGAAAATATGACACACACAGACAGAGAATGTGGCATCAATCAAATCTGTCATTGTACAAAGACTTTGGAGCTGGTTCATAGCATTTCAAGGTATAATAGCACTGACTTGCCGTGTATTAAGGCACCGCAAAAGTGGGACCCACTCAGAGACCCCATCGCAGTGCGATGACGACCTCGGTTGATATTCAAACGGAAAGACGATTAGTACATAATAATCGTCGTGGTAAGTTTGCAGTTGCACTTGTTTGGTAGCGTAACCTTGTCTAAGTTCAAGTTGTCGGTATTTGCCGTGGGACTTCAACAACGTCTACGTGACTGACAGTACGGTTTTCTGGAATGCGGATTCAATTATACCGCAGCTCATGATAAAAATACGACAGAGGTTCTTCTTATTATCTCTGCTCCCAGTCTATGGTAAGCTTCAAGTTCCGGTGTAGGAGAATTTCTTTTCGATTTCTTTTGCGACATTGCAGCGCTAGAGTTTCCTCCGCCAAGCCCGACAGTTCTTGTACATACTAGGACTACTATGAGCTTTAAAATACAGTACTGGAATCGATGTACTACACTTTCGCACTGCCGAAGTCTGCTGAAAACGTCATCATTCTTGTGTCAACTCGTTGTCGTCCGCTCCCTTCGCTCCATCGTTGCGTCTATATCGGTCACAGGTCGCCTCTCATTGACTAACCCCACCACTGCTCATGGCGAATACCGCTCATGTGCTCTTGCTCGTGGAGACCCTAACCCTCTGATGACGGATTCTGATACTCTGGTTAGACCAGTTGCCTGTGTGGCTCACGACGAATCGTATTATCTTAATTTACCGTACCGTCACTTCTCTTTTCCCGAATCAACGCGACAGTACGTCCCTGGTTTCACTGGCCCGTAATGTAGCCGTGGTATCATCCATCTTTCAATATGGGTCCTATCTTTCTGTTGAATCCTGCTGATGGCAGGGGCCATTCCTTCTAGCAGCTACATGTCAATGGAGCCGTTGAAAGTTGATCATGGCCGTATTCGCTTGACATCGAGACACACTCGGTCTTGGGGTCGGTATGTGGCGGCCCCTTCCCCAGAATCTTTCTCTTCCAACTCACTGAGTTACTGGTGATGTCATTTTGCGTCCTTATTTCTCGACTAAGCCGATTGATGTTTTCTCGATATCAGTAGTAATTATATGCCGTACTCCTAATCGCCGGCGTAAGCGCTGACAATCCCCGCCAGTCTTCTTCATTGAACATTTTATTTTGGATGTCATCTCCAAAGGTCTAAATCTCCCGGTATGAAGGCACCTCGCAAATCGAATCTCTTTTTCCCCAGGAGGTCAAATACTTTGAACGACGAACACAGCTGTTCGCGGTGAGATGATCTCCAAAAGAATCCTGCTTCAACGATTCTTATGGAGCATGTCGGGCATATTGATTGCCCGAACCTGACCATTCAGATTACAACGACATTGTGTGGCGTCAAACTCTTTAAGTATTCCTCCTTCCCCAGATCAGGACCGGTGGTACAATTTGAAGGCGCCACAATTGACATGATTAGTTTTTTTCTTCTAAGTTCATCTGGCTATCCGGTGTGATATCTCTTCCTGAAATAGGACCCTTACACTTAGTCTGTTGAAACCGCAGACGTGGAGCGCCGAGATCGATCCAAACCGAACCAGGCGTGCCGCTGCTTCAAGGTGATTAACTTCATTGTACCTGTACCTAATACTCATACGTGATCTAAGATTTTCTCCATGACACCCAACGCTGCTAACGGGTACCATTTCCGTTTTTGAGCGGTCCGAGTTCCGAGGAGAGTACAAGCTAGCAATTCGACAAGGTAGAAAGCTGGTACCGATCTCCTCTTAAAATAAACGTCTAATGATGATATACACTTTCTTAGCGCAGACCACGACAGGTCCGATCATCTAAACATAATTCCTCGTAAGACAGATCCGCTACTACGCGTGTAAACCATGATATAGATGCCGAAGCATGGGAGTAACGCGAATGAGTACGGAAGAGATACCCGCAAATATGATGCGATGGCTACTACAGGGACGTCATGTACGCGAGGATCGGCAATGCGCAAGGCACTGACCAGGGTTGCCACGGCCAGTGAAAAAGACGAACAGGATAGACATACAAGTCAGCATCAAGCATGCTTGAACTTGGATAAAAGAAATCGACTACAACGTCCGCCTTAATTTCATAGTCCGTGAACCTGGTCTACTCTATACAGATCTCCGAATGAAACGAAAGCCATAAATCTTTGATACGTCATTCAGATCCCGAGATTGATTTCCAACTGGACGCTAGGGGGAGGTAAGGTGCTGGTTGGCTCCTTTTAGAATCGGGACCGGAGTGCTTAATGAAATTGCCAAGCCGGTAAGCCAAAGGTGTATTAGCTGTACACTGAATTCACCGGCGCGTAAGTGTTTACTGCAGAACATCACCATATAATTTTAAATGAATCGAGAAACTCATTCATTTCTGATCATGGCATTTGAGAACCGAGACGTCGACAAGTGACTGATGCCGTTTAGCAACACTCAATGACAAGATTCGCCACTCGCAACTTACGATCTTCCGACGACAGACGAGCACATCAGAAGCCACGGGCCGATGTCCCTACCAGACGTCAGGGAGATCATGAAAAAAACGGCATAGAATGTGGAACTGATTGACACAGCCGGTGATTTTCTCGGGTTCGAGAGATGTGTGAAAGAAAAAGGAAGACGAAGACGCCTACTGGCACCTACATTTCGGCATCGAGATGTGATGGAATAATGGGTAGTAGACGAGTTCAGTTGCTACTGACTAGTATGCGGAAAGAACTCTCTGCCGGAGACTAGTCATTGACAGGCATCTTCGGCAAGCCGTCCCACCCGTGCTGAGTAAATATAATTGAATAAGACAAGGGTTTTGAGGTAACGGAATGCATACCATTACAGGGAACACTGCGCTGCGACTCGGATGACGGTATCGTATCCCATAAAGACTAGTCCGCAGTCCGCAAAATCAAGGAAACGACGATATGACTACGAAAGGTTAGATAGAAATTTTAATGAGAAACACATCATATGGTCTCTTGGTGAGATATCGGCAGAAATTTTTCAGGAAGC
The DNA here is from genome assembly GCA_902506015.1 of Armillaria ostoyae. NCBI lineage: Eukaryota > Fungi > Basidiomycota > Agaricomycetes > Agaricales > Physalacriaceae > Armillaria > Armillaria ostoyae. The sequence goes on from LR732075.1 coordinate 6,908,440, forward strand.
TCAATTTTCCGAGGTTGAAGCTATGTTGAAGTCATGATACACCGAAGAAATCGGCAGATAATTGTGAGATCGCGCATCAGTACCTAAAAGTGACGTCGAATGGGTCATGTCGCTTGGCCGTAGCAAAAAACTACCAGACAAGCGAGAGCCCAAGCGAGTGGGAAAAAAAGTCGCGGCTGCAATGGATCACGTCATCATTATCGCGGCTGTGGCGTGAGAGAATAGCTTTTCTGGGTCGCCCCTTCAACTTCCTGCCATGCTGACACGGACCGGCCTTTATTCTCTCCTACGCCATTTGCGGACTGCTCGATTTTCCCGTTGTATTTCCTCCGAAGCCCTGCATTATGCTGAGCGTAATAGTCCATGTCGAAAATATCCCTGTCGGATACAAATTACAATGTTTCAACAATTCTCGAGGCCATCAAGGCTAGTACTCAGGTCGAGAAGATACAGCCTCAGAGAACACTGCTTTCGGTGTACTTCTAAGACCAGAAATGTGCTAGCAGGTGCTTAGAGTCCAACGGGGGCAGTGCTCTTTCTTTGAAAATCGCTTACGCGGAAGGACGACTACCAAGTACCGTTGTCGCCTCGCTTGGGCGCCACCATGCGTCTCGTATTCTTACTATAGACCGCGTTCCAAAGAGATTTAATGTCCCGACGCTGCAGGAACTCGCTCCCAACGGAATCGAATCTTTACATTAGGACGAACCTGAAGCTCAGCTCGTGATCCGTTTCTTAGACACTTCCACGGCATACAAGGTGGGTGTTCTTTTCATGGCCGTACTGTGCTGTTGGTAATGACAGTCCTTAGGTCAGAAGCGCTCTTCACGAACACTGGAACTTCAAAAAGTCACTGTTCGATTACATTCACGACGACGAAAACTGTTTCCTTCCCGACTGGTATCCGATGGAAGAAATGAATTCCAGGAACTTTTGAAGCGAAGCGTCGAAATCCAATGCATGACATCATCGACGACCGCGGAGACTTATCAAGCGTGGACGAACCGCTTTGACGAGGTCTCGTCTCTGCGTCCTTCGTGCAGAAAAGAGAGGTAAGTCGCGGAACGATGCGATTTTGGCTCGCCATTGAACGTCAGGCTACTAGATTGTGTATCTCGGATTTGCAATAGAGCTAGGCGCAGAGCAGTTTATGAAGATGTTCTAGTTTAAGGCCGGGAAGATGGGCGTCGAGATGGAACTACCTACGGGGGATCACACGGTAACCCCAGTCTGATCACGGCTCTCAGCCTAGGTGCCAGTCGCTCGCTCGCATTTACTCTGAACCAGGAGCAGTACAACGTCGTGCGGGGAAAATATTGTCGCAAACTCTTCTCCAGAAAGGGTCGTGTTTTTTTCTAAGCCTTCTGTTCAGTTTGAGTGAGTAGCTCTACTCTTGGGTGAAATCTGTATTTCTGATAGCGACTGATCGCAGTACGGAGACCTTGAGGAGCAGGCTGGTTGTTAAGTTTGATCACAAAATTTCTTCCATGGGGACGATACATCAATTGATGCATCCGGGCGTACTACCTGATTTGAAAGGCAGTCATGTCACCTTCAAAGGGGCCCATCAGCTTAAATATCTCGTTGTCCAATAATAAAATACGATAAATAGTCCGTCTGTACCTCACAGTTTGTCTGTTCAGCGATATGCCCGTAGCCCAAATCCCAAATACACCGTCATGATTGTTAGCGTCGGAGACCCGTTTCCCATTCACGGTCCGTGGCGTGTGAAGAAATAGGGTACTTGTGAGCCTACGGTTGGTTCATTCTAAACTAATATTTCATTGTATTATTAACCCAGGAAACGACTAGCTTCAGGATAATGATCCAGAGCCATAGCTGACACTCCAAGCCAATTCAATTCGACATCACAGTATATCGTTCTGATATCGTTGTCGCATAATTTTTTGATAATGCATTATTGATAGACATGAATCCAACGTACTTATGTCCACCGACCTCGTTAGAAGGCGGTTAAAAACTTGTTCTTCCAGCCATATCATTCATTCTCGGTTCCCATACTTGCCTTCCACGTTTCGGGGCCCTGTACCGTTTTCATGAGCACTTCATTAACAGCCACGCGTTAAACATGAGACCCACCACTCTGTTGTTTATCGTCCGATACTTGACCCGTCGTGCAAACCACTCCTTTGCCGTCTGACCCGACTCGAAGTTTTTCTCCGGAGAATTGCGGACTGCTTCTGCGATAAGAAGGCTGTCCTCAACCAATGCACGAAGGATGACCGAGTTTCCAGGTCTAGTGAAGAAGACTAGCGACCACCTGTCGAGATGGGACTGAGGACCTGGAGGCGGTCTAGGAAAAGGTTCGTTATGAATGGGGGATTGTGGAGGCTCAGGCTTACAGGACCCGATGCAGATTCGAGCGGAGGATACCTCCACTGAATAACGAGAGGGCGTCGCCGACGTTGCATATCGCGAGCCCAGGGATTGGCTTTGATTGTCTCAGCGAAGAATACCGAAGTAAAAGTGTTTGTAGACTCACCTTGACATACTGCCACTCCGTATACCCCGGTGGAAGAACCTGCAACCCACCCAGTCTGTTATGCAGAAAGCTCAAGGAACCAAAGTCCGTATGGGCACCAATCGCCATCCGGTCTGGAGCGTATCCAGGAAGGTTCTTCGTCGTTCGCGCTTCGCTTCCACTGTGCTCATCCTTGGGGTGAAGCTTCGTCAACATTCCTTTCGGTAACCCGAGTTTGTCATTGAAGATCGCCAGGATCGTATTATTCACTTGCACAGACTTGGTGACGAACGGGGTGATGGTAGATTCCATTCTCTCGTTTACGGTAGATGGGTACGTGCGGTGGATGACGTTGGGGTAAGCGAGCGCATCATCCTTTGAGACGTTGATGTGCTCTATGGTGTCTGGCTGCCCTGATGCGTCGACGGCGCTACTGCCTGCGGCTTTGTATCTGAATGAGAAATAAGTGGGAGGAGATACACCGAAATAAAGTAGCTAACCCGAAGGATCTACCGTCGTCACCTCGTTCGTACTTCATCTTCTCCTCGAGAGGTAGTCTCATCGTCTCCTCCCCAATTTCGAACATACGGCTGGCCTCTTCTTCGACGCCGTGATTCTTCAGGCTACGCTTATCAGCGGTAGGATATAGGAAGGCTTCGTGGCGAGACGTACTACCAAAAACCAAGTTTTCGAGCGGCTTCCCAGAGTCTCTCTGTCTCACCTACATCGCTCTCCTGGAGCAACTGGTAGTCGATAACGAGGAGAGGATGAGTAGGAACGTCGTCTGGGAAGGGGGGAGATAGCATGGTTAGGTGGGAAATGACAGGAGCCGTGAGTCTTTTAAAAGGTGCTCCTTTCCCATGATGTAGTGGTCACAAGCCTGTCTGAAATGGAATAAACTAAGACCATGGGCCGAAGGCGAAGTCGACACTGTGGAGTCCATGGTACCGTTCAAAGTCCATGGATAGCCAAGAGAAGGTGCATCGATCCAGTTGGATACACCTTTGCAATAAAACATTTCACATATCGCACAATCTCCGTATTCCGTGTCGAACTACACAACACGAAAGCCAGACGAGTCTCTCGCGATCCTATGTGGTCGTTCTCAAAAGGAGAGCCAGATGCTTGCGGCAGAAAGGACCAGGCTAAAGTCGAACACCGGTACCGGATCCTTGAGAAAAACAGACAAAGCGAAAAGAAAGGGGTAGCTAGCGACGACGATGAGCGTCCGGAGTTCCAAAATAAGTCGGTATTCCAGGTCCAAGTCAAGTCCAAGTTCCATAGTCCATGCGCTCTCAAATGGTGCGAGATGTTCGTTGTTTCCTACGCCCCATCATTTCAGGTTTCGTGAGAACATAAGGGAATTAAAGCCGAGTTAATATTACCAAGCGGGTGGAACGTGGATCCAAAGTAAAGCAAGGTTGTCCCAGGCTCAGCTTAGTGCTCAGACAGTAGACTGTTTCTTGACATCTTCAGGGAATGTGTCAACACATGGTAGACATAAAGCTGTATTTTGAGGCCGTGATATCGAATGTACTGAGCAGAGCATCGGTGAAGCAGTGAGCAAGTGGAATAGCAAAAGCAAAGCAAAAAGAACCGAGCCCGGTTAGATCCGGCCAGTCGGCCCGGCCAACCGAACAAACTGAAGCAAATAGAGACGCGCTCTTGCCTGTCACCCACCATCGTCTGTTGATGCAGTCGTTCGACTTATTCTTTGGTGTCGCCTAGCCATTCTTCCAGGATGTAAGCTCATTCTTCTTATCTCTGGGCATGCGGTTCCCTTCCCGCTGGACGCCGTACCTCCTCAAGAATCAATACGTTCCGCCTTGCTGCTTGGATTTCTGATGTTCTGGGCCGTGTTAGAGACAAAGTTAGTCAACAATGTCTTATTCTCACAGTACTATTCGCTAACATATTCATATTCTCCTTGACTTTCTCTAGACAATACGATAATGCTTTCCAGACCTTTACCTTTTTCCATCAATGCTAATACTATAGCTCAGGTTCGCCTCTGACCGGATCTGTTTGTATTCAGACTGTTTTCCGAGCATATTTCACGTATCTTGCTATTGGCTTCCGTGGTCTTCACGACGTAGCACGTGTGTGAGGATTCTTATTGCATCTGATCTAATTGAATTTATCTTCTTTCAGCACACAAATGCAGTTACATTCTTTTCGTGCTGCGTCTCATGATTGATCGTCCGAATGTTTACGGTATAGGCAACTTTACGATGCCTTTCAGTGTTTGCTGAGATGTCGAACAGATGATATACTGTGCTGACCCCGAGGTGTTGGGTTCATGATAACAGAGATGGATGCCATTACCTCACACTTTTTGATATAGCGACCCGCGAACTGTGCATAGATGCGGCCCGTATCGACTCGGGTCATAATGATTTACTTGTCAGCAAACGGTCAGTTAGTATCTCCCTGGGTTTCCATCTATTTACTCAGGCTGATGTGTGTAGCCCAGTGCTGCGCTATGAAGACCCTGCACCCGACCCGCGACACGTGAACTTTGAAGTGTACGCTTCCAGAATCAGGTATTGCCACCCGCCCTAATCTTCTTTACGAAAAGGGACAATTCCGCTGATTCGGACTTGATCTCAGAAGGACTACCGTGGGGAGAGCTCAGTCCATGCGCCGTAGACCCGCTCGCTGACTTTTCCAGTCGTAATGTCAACGTTGGCAGAGTCCAGTCCTTGATCTGGATTCTGAGAACCTAGGTAAGTCTCGATGCGAGTCCTTCCTATTGACTGTACCTTCAATATTCGATGGATGCAGTTTTTATCTTGGACCTTCCCTTTCGTGGACTAATCTCATTTAGCAAGCATCCCTGATCCTCAGCACTCGGAGCTTCACCCTTGATTTAATTATCAACGTTACCTTGTAAATAACGGCGCGGGCCCGGGTTCAATGCGGGCTCGGATGTCTTCTCAGTTCATCAGGATTCAATTGGTGTGTACCTTGATGCTCTGATGTTGAGCACTAGGTTGACAGCCATTCGTTAGCATCCCATCTGTCATACAGGATAGAAATCTCGACGCGGCGGGACTAGATATCCTCCAAAGACCTGTCTGTGTTCATGAATGTCGACGGGGTCCTGAGATCTACCGCAGGGTGTGAAGACTACTAGTAAATGGAGTTAGCGCCCACGTCCCAATCCTCTTGGCGGGAATTCGGCTGCTATCAAGGACTAGCTTGTGAGTCCACGCCCTGCGATGCTATGTTTCTCACTCGCTCTACGTGTTTGATAGTGGATTCCGATGCGCACGGATCATCCCGTCGCTCGATGTACTATTTCACCTATGGCTCAGTTGGCAGCCAGTCGACTTCGATTCGACTGATTCATTTCTTGGATCTTCCAAGCGACGAGATGGATCTATTTGCTTCGAATACCTTATCTATTCTTTCCCTGTGGCACTTGCTTTTCGGAACGGTACGCCGTGCCCTGGTATGTGGACATCAACACCTTCTTTAATCTGTGCCTTCCTGATGAGTTATCATAGCGCGCGCTTAATTGCCTCGTGTACGGACCGGGGACCCACAAGGATCATTCAAGCACGACATCTCTTACTTTCCCATCAACTAACGCTATCGGCGCAATTTCACAACCGTTGTAAGCATTGTCCTCCCTGTATATTCTTGCGATTTTACTGATCTAGTTTTGTATCGATAGCCGATGGCCGAGGCCGCTCCTCTGTACGCATCGGGGAGCTTTGATAAAGTCGATCACGAGGAAACCTACCTGAGTGATGATGAAGCTATTCTGCACGAGACTGATTATACGGAAACTTCTCTGACAAGTGACGGTGAAGACGAGGATGCGGACGAAGATGAAGACGTAGAGCTGCAGGCAGCTCTAGCTGCATCCCAGTTGGACATAGAGAACGTTCTTCGACAAGAGGAGATGGAGTTTCAGAGAGCCGTCGAGGCGTCGCAGGATGCGGATCAGGACGTGAAATTGAAGTTGGACACTGAACGAGCGATAGAGATGTCCCTGGAGCAGGAAAGAACTTTGAGGGAGATGCGAGAAGCCCAGGAGGAGCGCCTTGGTCGCTTCGCCGCAGAGTCGTTGTCGGACCCGTCTTTGGATCGGCCGAGTTCCCCCTCCTCTGTGTCAACTGTATCAACTGGTGATACTGAATCGCGTTTACGGCATCATTCATTCCTTTCCCCTCCCGCGTCTATCATTTTCAATCCCGACGAAATTATTCCCTCCGGGCTCAATTCTCTAGGAGCAAGTGTTACGGTGCCGATAGGTAGTGATTCAGGGTCCACGGTCATGGATATTGACATCAGTGCATATCCAATACTGCCTGACTCTCCTTCCACCACTTCTACGGATTTTCAGCGCCACTTTGAGAAAAACAATTCTGCATACGTCTCCGGACCTAGTCTGGAGTCCTCCAGCCTACCGACTTCAACACACAGAATAGAATCGCAGAGCCTTCTCGTAACTCCTTTTCGCTCGAACGTTCGTCCTGATGGTTTTAACACCGAAAACACTGTTCGGGACCCCACCCCGCCGAAGCCGCAGTACGAACGAGAAATTTTACCTCGAGGAAGTCATACAATACCCATAAAGATTGTCGGAAGTACAGAGCCGATAAACATACCAGTGCGGGTCGAAGATGAGCTTGGACGAGCATCCTACCCGGAGCGCGAAATGACATTTCGCTCTCCTTCCCCTGTATCTTCCATCTATCCATCACGACCTCCCGCTTCTGTGATTGACAACGTTCCGTTCCCGGAGGTAGAAAAAACCACGAAAAAAGTCCCGACCACATACAAACGGAGCCATGAGCGCGCCTTTTCTACGCGAAGTGCTCATATGACTTACTTCTCAAACTCGACAACATCAAGTGCATCTATTCAAGGGGAAACTGGTGCAGAGCGATCACCTGTGCACGTTGGCATGCGGTCTCAAGGTTCAGATGATACAGCTGCCAGCCTCTTCACGCGCTCGGCTGTTCCACCATCGCTCGTCCCTCCCAAAACATCATTGCTGCCGAGTCACAACTTGGCGAGCGATCTGCTAGCTGACATTGAACCTCGAATGTCCCTTCAGCTATTCAGGATAACAACGCAACCTCTATTCTCTGACCAATTCTTGTGCATCAGTTGTGGCACCATATTTGTATGTTAATTATATCTCTTGTCGATCCATCTCTTCTTACAGATACCCCTTCAGGTACACAATTTGGAGCAGAACATCCCGGTGACGCGAATTACCATGCCATCTGCTCTTCATGGAAATCTGGTATGTTATTGTGAGAGCTGCGGTGTTGAATTTTGCCATGGATGCCGACGGCCGCAGAATCAGTGTGAGAAGCCTGATACCTGCCGACCTCGCATCGCTACCGCGATTTTCCGGATAATCAGTCTCATCGACGTCGAACTCCTCAGACTCCGGGGTCCCGAACGTATCAATGAATTGTTCGCTACGAGTATAAAGCGACAACAGGTAGCCAACGCGTTGTCCACGATCGTAGCTTACTTGAATCATTCGACACACATGCAGCATTACTATCTCCCGCACCTCATCAATCTGTCGTTCCTTCCTGTGATCTTCGATTACCTCCTTGAATGTCCTCCCAAATTGTGGATAGAGACCCGAGCGACTGAAGATCTGTACCATCAGATGCTTGCATTTCTCATGATTTCTCTCGATGTGGGAAGTGGAGAAATTCTTCTTCAGCAACGAGGTCGGATCTTCCAGCATAGAGGCCTGTATGAGGTGATGCAATACACTGGGAGAATCATTTGGGATAAAGCGGCTCCCGTTAGATCCTTTGCGGACATCATCGAGGATATCTATACTGGTGATTTCATGAAGGAAGCCGAGGACTATATCTCTCGGTCTCGACATCTTTTTGATCATCTCAGCAATCATGTGAACCACGTCAAACACCTATTCGAGGGAGTTGATAGGCTGCGTATGACAGATGATAGTGGGAAAGCAATCACTACTCGACGCTCCAACAGTGATGTAGTACTGTAGCATGTATGATTCTGTTGGGAACATTCGTATTGCGCTGTTTTCTAAGCGTCGTGTCAGGTGTCAATGAGACGTTCGAGGGCGTTATTTACTACGTTCATCATATTTCTAGGACGCTTGTTCGGACTCAATGCAAATTAAGATTAGAGCTCTTATGGGGTAATTTGAAGGGAAAGAAGCACGGATTTGGACAATCTCTGGAAAATAAGAGTGGAGCAGACAAGATCATAAGCGCCGCAAAAGTGCCGTTTACTGACGCCGTTTATCCAGGGCCACGGACATCAGGGTGAAGGTTGCTCCCCCGAGTCTTGAAAATTTGAAGTTTTGCGGCTTGCCCTACGTAAACGGATTATCAGTCCTTCTCCCGTGCCGAGCTCTGATCGAGTCTTGATCACAGACCCCACGACGCCCCCACCCCCGCATTCCCCAGAGCTTATCCTTACATTCCTACTCTACCACATTCTTCTGATTATTTTAAAGGCACCGATGCCCTCGAACATATCGTCCCAGATGAACATCATTGGTTGGAGCCACGTACGAGCGTGCTGTAAGCCTGTGGATCCGCCCGTGCAACGGTGACGGTGGAAACGGAATAAACATTGTTCAACAATAACGCACAAAATCTTTCAAGAATCAAGACAGCTATTGACGAGAGGACCGGTGAGTTTCCTCGTTCGCTGCTCTATGGAAAGACAATTCGCTGGCAGAGTAAACCTCTCACGTTGAGAATGGCTGCTTTGTCCTTACTTTGCGACTTCTTTTTTCTGGCTCGATACATCGATCCCATTTCTCCTCGAGCCACAGAGGTCCTTCGGTTTTCCTCTACAGAGTTTGGTATAAGCCTTAGCGAAAACCGTACATGATTTTAATCTGTATCACCTATCAATTCCGTACCTGTACATGAGAATGTGAGCAATGGCCGCAATCAGTTCTATGTTTTCCGATGCGGAATGGAAAACGTGTCTTGAACGTGTCGGTCGAAGGGAAGTTTGGTATGTGGCGCCTCCTTTCCGCGACTCGGACGAGCTCGATGTTTCGTGTGTATTATATCTATTGTTATTATTTTGGCTATTACACGTTTTGCGCTAGCGACTTAGGGAATATATTCAAAGTAAGCACCCATGTGGCTCATACCAGGCACTCGGGAATTAAGTCCACTCGACCGGTAGTTAACTGAGTGCGGTGATGGGATTTGTTTTAAGGACCAATCGGTCCTTTGTTTAGGCTGGACAGGACGTTGCACTAGCAATTACTATGGACACGTTATCGCGTATCGCTAGTAATATGGATTGTGGCGCTGCAGATATCGTGGTAACTCTCCGGAAACGCTCATCCAAGGGAGGTAAGGATAATCAAAGTGGCGTCCAGTGTTATTGGATAGCTTGAATTGTGGAGTTGGAAGACTGGAACGGCGTAGATTAGACGGGGCGCTATACAGAATTAGTATCACAGTAAGGTCCCTGACTATTTCCATTGTAATCACGGAGTCATCCTAGGGACAAAAACACTGCACTCTTCACGTACTTAGAACACATCCAAGAAGTCAAATTGTCACATCGAACCCGAATTCCGAGCAGGATCCGAAGGTCAAGCAATGAGAATCAGTCCTTGATCAAAAATTTTGTCCCTTTGTACCATAGAGTCGGGAATGAATGGATCATCCATCAAGGGAAGGGATCGAATGAGAGGCGCGATGCTTATTTACGGCATTCGCCGCCATGATCTCACGGTTTCTTTGAACTCGTCATGCCTTCTGTCATATGCAGGGATGGGTTTCGGAATATAGATCCAGAGATGGAACAGGTACAGGAAGCAATGCTCATCTTATCCCGCGCTTGGATGAAAAGCGATTACACATTTAGCTAACTACAGATATACAGTGTACACGTACAGCCTTTTATGTCGAGTTTCGGACATGTGGTATAAACATATGATAGGCAACGAAAGCGACAAAACAAGAATCACAAAGCAATTATGATGACGATGGTCAGCGTTCAGACAATGGTCAATTGACAATGTTCAAAAGGGAGTTATGGAGGGCGATGGCTGGCCGCTGAAAGAATACATCATGAGTATGCACGGTGTCGGGTAAGAGATCTGATGGCGAAGTGGCTGGTAAGTAGAGAAAAAGGAGAAGAGAAGAATAAAGTACAATGAGAATGCTGATTCCGCTCCTTTACCCGAAAGGACACCCTGGGGCATGGGCGCCTCTCCACCCACAGTGACAGCATTGGGGCTCGCTGACTACGCGACCGTTAGACGTCGGCACCGATGTGCCCGAGGCTGAGTTATCATGTGAAGATTTTCCTCTGAATTGATGACGGACCACGACAGAGGATGATGGCGAGGTGCACATTGATGAGTGCGAGGGAGAAAGTAATGTTGAATAAAGTACGAGTTGGCGAGCTTCGCTGGGAAAAAGCTGTTGGCGATATGCCTGCCTTTTATCAGTTCCAGTGGCGTCCAGTGTATTTTGAAAGACTCAGCTGACTGACCATATATCGGTAAGAATAGTTAGGCATCTCTTCCCACTCATGCCCGAACGGGCCAGTAAGTAAGACGAATCGGTAGATCAAACCGGAGTGGTTACTAGACCGTTCTAGGAATCCCCGTCACATGAGGCCGGAGAACAGTTTGCAGCATGATTCATACCCTCCAGGTCGAGCTGTATCCGATGGAATATGAAACGCGACTTTAGATAGTTTCAACGAGGCACAAGATTCGATGGTCCCGGACGTAATAATGACGAGAATAGACCAGCCAGAACATCTTCTAATCGTGAGCTATCCAGGAAAGCCACAACTGTAGTATTGGACCAGTACATTGCGAAGTATCCGAGGCAAAATATACTTCACCTCTATCCATGGCCCATGGGACACTTTTCAGAGAATCTACTTGTAGAATATATCACGCCGCACATTAGCAGCTGGGCGGATTTCATTCGGAACACCTTAACCCACAAGCTGTGAACGTCGTGAGTCGTGACTAGAGCAAACAGTAAGTTGACAAATATAAGCTTTCGACTAGTTCCATTCGCGGTTTTCCCGATCCCTGGTAAAATTATATAAGTAAGTAGTTGAAAACCAAAATGTTCCATCCTGACGCAGATTAGGATGATGCAGTTGTTATGACCCTCACTGGTCCTACCATCCGCATAATCTGCGCGCTTGGGGAACCTGAATTTACATTGAATGACTGAACTTCATTGACTGAGCTTTCGAACTGGCGGCACAACATTCTCCAACGGATGACGTCAACTCCGTCATACCTAGAACTCGGAGGAGAAGAATTTGTCAATGGTTTCCCCGGACTCGGAATTACTTACCTAGAAGGTCTTCTGGGCGAATTGATGGTCCGCGAGCGGCGGAGAAGGTCAGTTCTTTCATCGTTTCTCGGATTTTATTACAGCTTGCCAGTATTTCTCTGACTACCCTGCACAAAGACACGTCTCTATTGCCGTCAAACTTGGCCTCGATTTATCGCTGATGTCTGTAACCACCTCCCGGATTTTTGTTGCCATCAGAAATATTTCTCTGCCTCAAGATAAGCCGACCTACCCTCCAATGCCCGGGCCTAGTCTTGAATTTGAATTTGTCTGTCTCGGTGCCTTCGTCCTCCCGGACGTGCTGCGTCCCGCAGGCCTCCGCATTAAGTTGTTGAATTCAAAATCAACAAGATTTCGAAGAGCATCAGGGTTTGAATCTCTGGGTGGATAAAGGTGGCTCTAAGCTGTCGGTACCTGCGTTATAGTCTGTAAGCGAGGTGTGGAACTCGAGTTTCCCCTTCATTTTTAAGAACTAAACTAATGGCACTGTTTTCACGGCAGTGTTACATACAGTGTATGCATTCCGGATGAAGTTTTTTTTGAACAGGACGCACTCCACTCGTGTGCGGAGGCAGTGAAAGCGGCCGCTGACCCAAAAATCAAGGCCCAAGGCCCAGGGGGTGAACACTGAAGCAAAGTTCGCGTATGCACACGGTCCGGACTCCGACGTCAAGCCTGCAGGAATCTGCAAGGATGCTAGTTCAAGTCGTACGGGGTCAAATATGTAAAGAATATTTACGGTGGTAATGGGAGTAACATAAATAATAAGGTTGAGATGGAAGGCAGTCGCTCGGTATAAGAGTGTCTGACAAATCAACGAAAACATCGAGGAAATTCTGGCTTTTCACAGAACGCTGTGGGTTATCCTCCAAATGTTTCTCGACAGCTCGCCAATGTTATCCATCTTCCCGGGGGGAAAAGTGTTCTTTATCCCTAAGTATGTCCTCAGATGTAAATCACTTCCGCCGGCTGGTGTTTCGGCGGCGGCGAGACACACATACCGCCGGGCCTGCTGAAAATTTAGTTCAAGGGATAACTGTGGCGATACTCACCGGACGTGGAGATTTTCCTCCCAAAATGTTCTTAGCATCCACTGTAGATAGTAGATACGGCGGTTCTCTTTGTTCTAAATTTTCAGGTTTATTTCACATCTTCAAAATTCAAACCGTCCTTTATCAACCACTTGCTCTCGTCACTGTACTAATCACTCGCTACGCTTTACGCTTGTCATTTCAATTCCTCACTTCATTTCCGCTGTATTTCATTCTAGACTCAGGTTCTAAACAATCCAGTTTGAAGGCGCCTCGTAGTTACTTTGCATGCGACTTTGTAGTGCCTCCCTCAGGCTTTTCGAAGTCGAAGCAACCCAAACTGAAACAGTGAGCGGACTTCGTCATCAACAGATCCCGTGCCTGTACCTACGACTTTCGGATCATTGATTTTACGATGACGCGGGACGCTGGTATCAGATCGCTCTCCCCTCTGTTGGGCCAATGTTGGGCGTTCCGAGTTCCGAGGAGAGTATAAGGAGGCAACTAGACCAGGTAAACCCACCAGAGCATTACTGAAACGCGATTATCGAAATCTTCAATGTGAATCATTGGGACTGAGGTGCAGGAGCATACCGTCGATTGTTGCAACACATTGGATAAAGTCCACGCGACTAGCACACGACAGGGTACTGTTCAACTCGCGTACAAGGAGAATTTCATACGCGAGTATTGAGCAAGCACACTACACTCAACGAAAGATACGAGCAAATAGACGTGTAGCCTCATTCACACGGCTAGGATTAATGAGTATGCCATTGCGAAAGGACACTTCTACAGACAAAATGAGTTGAAATGGGCGACTGGATTTCATAGTCCGTGAAACTGTCCGCTCCGAAGGAGACGAAGTACCTAAGGCTGTGATGCGTCATCTTGACGCCCCATGTCGACTCAGGACCGCAGTGCATAACGACATCACGAAGCTAGTAAGCCAAGCGTCGACTAGCTCTGACTGAAATTAACCGGTGAATAGGTACTTTAGTGAGGACACCGACGGATCATGCATCATGGCTGCTAGGATGTTAACCGCGACTGGTGCCATCGGGCAACATCCAATGACACAGGCCGTAACTCCCGCGATTGGCGAACCACCGGCGACAGATGGGTGCACGAGAATACACGGACCGGCGACCCTATTGGTCACTAAGCAGATCATGAAAACAACGGCAGAAGAACTGGATCTGATTATTACAGATAATTATGATGACCCGTGATGTTCTCGCGTTCGCTGGGTGTATGAAGGAAGATAGTTGGAAGATAGACCCACTGGTGCCTACATTTCAGCATCGGAATGGTTATGAGTGGGATAGATATTGGATCATATGGGGTCACTTATCAATTGGTAAGGTATGGCCGACAGATATTGGGTTGACGGGCATCTGCGGCCAGCCGCGCCGCTGCTGTACAGCGCTGAACAAAGATAATTAAATAAGAAAGACGGTATCGAAGTAACGGAATGTACATCATTACCGTTGACATGACTTGGACTTGGTATCCGCATGAAGACTAGCACGTAGACGGCGAAATCAAAGAAGCAATGATATAGTCCATGAAAGGAAGAGAGAAGACGAACTTGGAGTCTATCATGGCACAGTTAGAGCGACAGGAAAGATAGCTTGATGACTTGTCAAGAAAAAATCATCAGCGCCCGTACGGTAGAGAATTGGTTTCCAGAAGCAGCACTTCGCTGATTTTCCAACCGGTTACGACAATCCGCAAGAATCGGAAACATAGTAGCTAGGGAGGAGCGCCTAGAAGAGCTAAGAAGGAGACATGCCGCCCATACGAAAACTCAAGCAAATATCTGAGTGAGAGAAAAGACGCGGTCGGATAACGTAATCACAAGTCGCGATTGTGGCGTGAGAGAATGCTTTTTCCGCGATCGTCCACATCCCTTTTCAGGTGTCTGCCATGTGGACACGGACTGGCCTTTATTCTCTCATTTCCTATTCGTGTGCTGCTCGAATTTCCCGTTGTATTTCTTCAGAAGCACGACATTACCCCGAGCGCGTAGTCCACGTAAAAAATCTGCCGGTCGGATCAAGGTCGGATACGATGTTTGAACAATCCTCCAGGCCTTCAAGGCTGGTATTCAGGTCGAGAAGATACTCAGAAAATAAGTCTATCGGTATGTTTCTATGTCCAGAACTGTGCCATTCGATGCTTGGAGGCAAATGAGGGAAGTCCTCGCTTACGCCGAGGGACGCCTACGAGCACCGTCGTCGCCTCGCTTGGAGGCTTCTCGTATTCTCAGCATAGACCGCGTTCCGCAGACATTTAATGTCCAGACACTGCAGCAACTCCCTCCGAATGGAATCAAATCCTTCCATTACGATGAATCCTTAGCACGGCTCAGGATCCGTTTCCTGGACACGTACACGGTGTTCAATGTGGGTTTTTCTATATTATCATAATGTGCTGTTGATTATCATGGTACCTAGGTCAGAGGCGACATTCACGATGACTGGATCTTCAAAAAATTGCTGTTTGATTGCATCCAGGAGGACGAGAACAGCTTCTTCCTGGAGTCGCATCCTAAATAAGAAATGGATGCCTAGAGACCTTTTGGTAGTACGTCTCTCCGCGAAGTCTTTCTATATCCTACCGCCGATAACCGTAGCCCCAAGAATTACGGTGTAGAAGAGGAGGCCTACCGTATGTTCGAAATGGGGGAGGAGATGATGAAATTGCCTCTCAAAGAGAAGATGAAGTACGAGCAAGGCGACAACGATGGGTCCTTCGGGCTAGACATTTCCTCCGGTGCATGTTATTTCAACTCATATTTATGAATCAGATACAAAGCCGCAGGTGGAATCTCTGAGGACGCGGCAGGACAGGAAGTCACGATCAAGTTCATCGACGTCTCTAAGGGACGATGCCCTTGCTTACCCTCAGGTCGTCCAATGCACCTCCCCGTCCACTATTCGTGTAAGAGTTACGAAGCATAATCTCAGTTCAAAGCTTGACACTTTTACAGGCCGCCTCCAGGCACTTAGTCCCATCTTCATTAGTCTTCTTCACCAGACTAAGCTACTGGGTCACCATTCGTGCACTTATTCAGGTCAGCACTCTAATTGCAGATGCAGTACACAATACGCCGGGGGAGAACTTTGAAAAGGGACAGACAGCGAAGGAGTGGTTTTCACGACGGGCTAAGTATCAAAGGGTGAACAACAGAGCAGTGAGTGAGCTTAGTCTTCTGCTGTTACGGAGATGCTCATGTAGATCGCGAAGGTTCTCGAAACTTGAAAGGCTAGCAGGGGAACAGAGTGAATAATACGACTGTTACAGAGCGTGCTAGATTCGTGTCGATCTAATTGAAGATAATGGTATAATGTCCGACATAAAAAGAACGGCTACACGTCGCCTTGCCACCACTCGCCCTTCCACAAACCCAGAATAATACTAAATGGCATATTCAGCCCGATCTCCATGAACCGAACTCTAGACATCGGATCGAACCATCCAGGGAAGGTCAACACAAACCACGTCAATACCCATGTGTACCCAACGAGACGCGTCCATATCCCTGGTTCGCCGCTATGGCCAAATCTACGAGCCAGCATGATGACACCGGTTTCAAACATGATGGCAAAGGGCTGAATAGCGAAGAAGAAGAAGCTTCCGCCAACGTTCCAGCGCTTGAACATGGTGAAATCGGCGACCATGTGGAGGAATATCGACATGGCGAACGACGTGTATAACTGTATCAAGGATGATGCCAGCGTACCCGGAGGGAAACGAAGAACCTTTCGCGCGAGGTATTTTCCATGAGACGAAGCAAACTAATCCCCCGAGTGAGTATGTTTCCCGGTTCATCCAATGAATAATCTTACCCGATTTACAAACTGATGCCAGGTCCGTCTGAGATAAGATTAGCTGCACGAACAAGTAGAGCCAAATGAAGCATCTCACCCCCACAGCCGTCTCAATGTATACGCGTCCAACAGCAATCCAAACGGATCCACCCAGTCTCGAGGCATCGACAGCCCCGAAAGTACAGAAACAACGCTCACTATTCCATGCAGTATCCGCATCTGGGCCTGTGATGTCCACACCCACGCCAGGAGATCCACGTAGCGCAACAACCACGGCCTATCAGCCATTGATATTCCATCCCCCAGAAACGCCGGATTCGCGCGGTTATAAATGGACATCGCGTCGAGCAGGAACACGTTCATCGCCACAACCAACAAGCGCCTTTGAATGAATGCCAAGCGCGTAGTCTCAGGCGATACCGGTGCGCAGAGCCGGTTTGGTTCATGCGTCCAGCCGACCCCGCGGAGACTAGACCAGAGTCTGATCCCCCATCTGAAGCGCTCTGAGAGAGGTGCAGAGTCGACCGCGTCCTTCTGACCTCTCAATCGTAGCTCCTTCTGAGGTTCAGTGAGGAGGATGTAGTCTGATCCAAGAAGGATGGATCCAGCATAGACGGATCCGAGAAAATAGTCGACGACGGGATGGTGGGTGGTTGTGAAAGCGAGATAGGCGTCCCCGACGACGATGGATACCCAGAGAATCCACCGATATGGATTCGGGCGGACTATTAATGAAGCAGGGAGAGAAATGAGCGTGGTGAAAGCAAATATCGGCAATGAGAATGCAGGATAACCCTCTGCCAAGGCGTATCCCATTTTACAAGGAACGAGAGAGTGGGGGAGTTCAATGAAAGTTACGCGAATCGCAGGCTTGGTAATTTCGGGTGATGCAAAACTGCGAAAGATATGGAATCTAGAGCCGCTTGGGAGAGATATTGCGAGCCTGAGAGAAGAGAACCACGGAGAAATTTGCTAAATTGCCCAGACTATGGCCTAGTACATAATTGAAATGCTGTATTTTCCCGGTCCCTGGAGAACACATGCCAAACTCATCCTCATCAGCGGAAGTTACCTGTTGGCCAGAGCAACTTCTGATGGCCCTTAGTGGCCCGTTATGCTGATTGCAGAATCACAGATTGACAACAAGCCAGTGAATACCTGAAAGACGGTGAACAAAAAAGCCGTAGGAAGCGTAAACAATCAAACTTCGAAGAAGGTCGAACGGTATTTATTCATTAATTTCGGGTCGATTTGATGGCCACGTGGCTTATTACTCGACGCTGCCGAGCCCTAAAAGGACCCTGCAACCTGCCATCGCCCTAGTGAGGAACCATCGTCTGCTATCGGCCTTTCTGTTCAGTAATGAGGCGAGGTAAATGATCTCGACCGACTAGTCTTTCACCAGAACGTTTTCGACGGGCTTGGTTTTCTCTTGTGTGTTGCGGTCGAGCAACCCTGGAGTAATGGTTGTCGCACGTTGCTCTCGTGTCCTTCAGAGCCTCCCTCAATGTAAGAGGTACGTCCTTTTGTTTCTCGAGGCTAGACAAGCGAATTATTGACCGTGCTTTACCGCAGTTGGACAGGAAACTCCTATCACTGACGACACCTCGACGCGAGGATCCCATCATATTAGCACATGAGGCGACGGTCTTTAACAGATACAAAAAGGCAATAAATATTAGACCGCTACGTCCCTGTAATGCCCAGGTTTTCCAGAGTGTCGCAGGCGGTGATATGTCATACACGCTCTTTGCCCTCTTTTCAACATGGCGCTTGCTGGTGCTCTGCAGCTCGATAATACGTGAGCTCCTTGCTTCCTATTCAACTTTCTTCGTTTCTGATGACCAGACAGCGTCGGGGCGTTTGAGATTGCTGTGACAATCGCTTCGCTGTACGTTTAACCGCCATTTTGTGTGCACTATCTCATATTTGGTCAGACTCTTTGGCGGTGAGCGCTAGCCCCACATCTTTCCTCAATCTTCAATTTCTTCCCACAGTCCTCTGTGTACAGGTCTGGAAATATAGTAATGACTATCAACGAGATCCTTGGTATATGAAAGCCCTGGTAATCTCATTTTCCCCTTTCAGGCGAGGTCTCGCTGATCTCTGACTTGAAAGGTAGCGACCATCTTTGTGGGTAACCTGTTCCATCAACTGTGTTTGAACCACTCGTGTGAGTGTCGCGTTCATCTCTTACAGCGTGAGCGCTGCGCTGAATGCTCGCTCAGTATACTCTTACACCGTAACGCATTGGGGAGATATAGATGTACTGGTTTCTATACCATGGTGCGTCCGCATAACTGTACTTTGGAAATCTCTTATAGTCTATTCCAGGAGTTTTCTCGTATGTCCCGTCCTTCCGTATGCAGCGTCTTGTCCTAAATATTGAGACGCAGGGTCTTGTTACAGCCAGTGTAAGCCTATTTTGGCGTTCTCGATGCAGAAATCCCCTGATGGTCGCGTCTAGGGCTTCGTCGCATTCATGGTCCAATCGTCAGTCCCCGACTACTTGGATTCGTACAGGCCATTCTAATCCTTGTCATCATTTAGGTTCTACGTCTATAGAATCTGGAGACGTGAGATCTGTTTTCTTTTCGGGCTGGACGCCATCTCATGTATGGACTACAGTCAGCAATGGAAACTATCTTCTGACCTGCCCTCTGGTGCGTCTTTGATTCCATACGTTCATTGTAGTAACGAACTCAAAAGAACCCAGGCTGCCATATCAGTGGCCGAGTTTAGTACGTCCGGGTCACCTCGGTTCCCCTGCAATTTCTCATTGTTGTCATATCCTCATAGTCGTCAATATGTGTGAGTTTCTTGCTTGTGTGACTGTCGTCTATTAACGAAGTTCTCTAGATGCTGTTGATGGAGCGTGAGTACGACGTCTGATCCAGAGCGCAATTGTGACCTTTAGATCCTGTGTAGCCGAAGGATTACCGTGTACACAGATCAAGTGAAAATCAAAGTAAGATCAGGCCTTTTCTATTTGCGCTGTATGTTGATCCCCATGGCATCCGAAGCCGTACCTCCTAGCATACAATGCGCTAGGCGCCGTCGAGGACTGCCTCCTTGCTGGAACAATGATGCTCTTACTATTGAAGAGCCGAACGAGGTTCAAAAAGTACGTATACCTGAAAAGATAATATGAGGTTTATCTGATTCTTCTAAGGACAAATACCATGATTACCCGTCTGGTCAGTCTCTTCTCCGCATTCTTTATTCCAACGTTCTGATCAGCATTTTCGCCAAAGATGATGTATTGTGTTAATACCGGTGAGCTTAAGCCATCGCTTCCTTGAGCATATGAATCTGACCCCCTGTCGTCGTAGGAATCTTTACAAGGTGTGTAGATATACTGTCCGGCTCGGTTGTACATGATATACTCATTATACAGCATGGCGGCTCTGCTAACAATTATAACGGTACTTCTGGCATACCCAAACCCATACCCACTGATTTATATACTCAACCGTACAGCTGGCCATCTGGGACGAGACCATGATCGACCATCCATTTTACTGTGAGCCCATTCACCTCAAAAACGTAGTATTTCGTCTGACCATCTTCCTTTTTTTTTCAAGTCGCCCTTCCGAGACGTAGCATCACTTTCTACAGCATATACGTCCGACTTACGCTTGCTTCCCCAGTGTACGGCGCCTCGCTCTTCGGACTGCTCAACGCCCGTAACGACATCCGAAACGGGACACCGAATAACGGATACTCCTCCAACGAGATCCCGCTCTCGTTGGCTCGAAGTGCACACACGGCTGCAGCCCCAATCCAAAGCCTATCTGTGGGTTGCCATAGGTTCTTATCCCATTCTTGCTCTGGGGTGACAATGATTGAAGGTGGATGCCAAGCCAAGCCATATCATGGTCAGTGTGTCTAGAGAGACGGACGGTCGTGACGTTCGTGCTTTTTTTTACTCCTGGTAATACATTTGTAACCGATGGAAACTCTAGGAACGATCGTCAGGTAAAGAACGAGGCTTTGAGTCTGTATAAAGTCAAGATGAAGCCAGGGGTTTCTCTTTGTCCACTAATTTT
Organism: Armillaria ostoyae; assembly: GCA_902506015.1. Taxonomy (NCBI): domain Eukaryota; kingdom Fungi; phylum Basidiomycota; class Agaricomycetes; order Agaricales; family Physalacriaceae; genus Armillaria; species Armillaria ostoyae. Next base: position 6,929,164 of record LR732075.1, read on the forward strand.
ATATCGTTGCTATTGTCTTCAATAAACATGCTTCAACTGTTGAGAGTACGAGCCATGACTGCAGGAACAGTCGTACGGACTCTAAATTAGTTACCGATACTTACAATTTTCGCCGTTTTCACAGCCACACATCTTAGCGGGCGGTAGGTCGCTAAGATGTGAGTACCTTACATTTATTTATACCGTACCTTACTGACACACAGTAGATATATTCTATTCTGTCCTTACAGCCCGATCCTCCCCGCGTTCGTCTCGTTGCGATCTCTCGCCACCGTGTCCATCCAAAGATCCCCGGTCCACTGCTCAACGTCAACACCCTTCTCAGTTGGAATGATAATCAGTGGACCAAAGTCAGCTGCCTTTTTAATTTACCTTTGTTAAAATTTCACTGCAGAGTACACAGGGTTGGGAATTCATGAAGGGCAGGGCTTTCAAGCAACAATCAGCCGGAGAATCAGCGTGCGATGTAATTCTCAATGTTTCACTGCAGAGCGCTGCACGGCAACTGCCAGATCCCATTACACAGTAATCGAATTCGAACAAGCAGAATGGGAGGCAAGCAAGGATGGCTGTAGCGCTGTCCGCTGTCAGAGAAGATGGTAGTGAGTATTCATCATTTACCATCCACGGGCGGAAGAAAATGTACGCCTGTTCTTTTCACTGATGTATCTACTGTCCTAGAGAGAGCCCTGCATTGCGAGTGGAGTGAATGTTCCTGAGGATGAAGCCGGCCAAGAACTGTGTTAGCGAGACGTCGACCAAGAAAGCGAGTCGACGGGGAACCCACTCCCCGGGAAAAAAAGTGGCGACAACAAGTCTATAATCATTATTTTGCAATGTGCGATAGCTACAAGATCTCGAAATGCTACACAACGAAAGTGGGGTAGTCCGTGTCAAAACAGGTCGGAGGGGATACAATGTGCAATGCGAAGGCGACAGCGAAAGCGACGACGATACAGACAGATATAAAATAACAGAATAAAAATGACTGCTCGAGCGGGAAGGAAATAAATGCGGTATGAATTTGCAAGACGAAGAAAAGAAGCACGAGAAATCTGAGCGTTATGCCAGGCGTATTATATGCGAAGTGAAGAATGAATGTATGCGAGATGTTCCGAGATTGAAGAAGTGCACGGGTCAATGGCGAATGATATATGGTATGCGGTGAATATTGGTTCGTGAGTTTGATTCCTAGAATAAATTTTGCGACAAACGAAAATTTGCAGATGCGAGTTCAAGAGTATCTTTTGAGATATGTACCGTTACTGGCCGAGTTTGCTGTAAGATAAGAGCGATGATGATAGCGATGGATTGAAAAGCGAATATTGTCGAAGAAAATAGGCCAGTCGAGATGGAGCTTAAGCGTATAAGGATTAGTAGCCATAGTATGCGCGCTGGACGAACAACTGTCAGCTTTGGAATAGAAAAAATCAGAAATAGGGTACCATTCGATCACTAAATGAGAGATATATTTTAGTTCGACATCCGCGGAAATAAAGCGATGGACTCACAATAACCAGATAACTTTGGAGCCGGTTTTGCACCCACGCAAGGTAACAATATGGCCTCTAATACAGTCGTAAAGAAGAGCGCGCTGGTCCTTGTCAGCCTTCACATATATAGTTAATACATCGAGTCCAGAAGAAGCGGGATAGCGGACATACCGTGGGCAATACACTGGCGATCAACTGACTTCCAGTCACCGACAGGGCAAGGTCGACGATCATTGCACGGCGCGCGCTGTACGAAATGAACATAAGTACCGGCAGGTGACAGAGGAAGTAAAATGAGACCGTACCTTTTCGCAGGTTCACACATCCTCTTGACTACCTTATCGAGCGTGTCCTTGCCGCCCTCCTTCAAAGCCTTCGTCACTGATTTGTACCCCTGTTCGTTAGTTGCATATTCAAGAAGACCTGATATCAGGTGGTCGAGGGTCAGTTGACGGTGCTTGTCCGATCCGTGCTCTAAGACTGGAAGGAGCGTCAGCGACCCGCGTCAATATAGTGAAACCTAGAACGTACTGTGTTGAATACAGTAAGAACCCCATTGGCTCTTTGCAACCTCGCTGAAGACCGAAGGGCCCTGGTTGAGCAGCTCGTCGACGATGCCGTCTTTGGCAGAGTCTTCCAAGTTTTCAAAAGCGTGCTGCAGGGAACGGTGTAATGAATTAAAAAGATCGATATGCAGCTCGAGGGTGAAGTCATACCTGAACAACGAGAGACCCAGTTTCATGACATGCGAGTGCTGCCCATTTTCCTTTGAGCGACTTGTTGACACTATAACGGCGATTAATAACGATGGACGAAGACGGTGGCAGTATCGATACGTACAAGGCAAATATCGGTGGCGCCGGAGGAGTCCACGAGAGCTCCATGATCTACGGCCGGTTGTTAGGGATGAGAAATTTTATGGGGGGAAGATCTCGTACCTTGCTCCAGACGTGACTGGCATGCTTATTCACTAGAGTCTGAGCGGGATCACCAAGAAGTAATTCGGAAACGATCGCGAGGCGAATATCTTCTTCGCAGTCGAGGGCTTTTTGCAGGACATGGCATCCGTAGCAATTGGTGGCCAGTTCGACGATTCGACCCCTTCAAGAGTAGATATATCAGCGATGCAGATAATAAATAGCCGGCGACTTCCTTACCGCATACATCCGACGATCTTTCTTCTTTCCTCAGCTGTCGAGGCGGCTTCAAGACAGCGTTGAACGGCCCAGTTTCCAAACCTGTCATAGAATTAGACGTCGCATCTGTGAAGTATGACCAGTAACTCACCTGTGAGCCATCATCTCAAAGCCTCGAGCACAAATTGCGTCCACGATCTTCGCGCGCTCGTTCAAATCCGCTACTTTGAGTTTCTGCTGCAGGAAAATCGAAGCCTGCTGATCTGATCCCTTGATGATCCGGGAAACAAAAGAGTGGTATGGCGGTGTAGATGACGGGTGAAGGAGCGACAGGAAGTTGATCGGCTGATGGAATATGAATATATGCGCATCAGAGTAAGCGAATTTAGACTATTAAATACGTACCTCGTGAGATGACTGTCCTTGAGGCGACGACGGCGACGATTGCTGGTATGAAAATGATGAACGAAGTCCGGAGGAATGTTCGTCAATACCGACACCTCCAGAACTGATGCCAAGAGCATTAACCATCGCCTTTTCATCCGAACGTGTCCACTCAGTATGTGCAGAGAAATGGTCCTGCGTAGGCTGAACAGACGGCTGCGGTACATGCCAATCACCAGAGCTGATGGGACCACGACTGATACCGACATTATTCGCGGTCTCCTGGCGATGGGACATTGGGGGCTGCGGGGAATTGTAGAGCTGCGAGGGAATCTGATCGGAAGGGGAAGTCTGGTAGACGGAGTACGATGGCTGCGGAGCGATATTGCCAACGGCAGCCGCAGGGTGATGGTCGTAGGATTTCAAGTAGTAAGGTAAAGAATGAAGTTGGCTAGGAGCGTGTAGGTAAGGAATGCCCGACATTGGCATCTGCGACGAGCTGAACGTCGGCGAATGAGATAATGCGCCGTTATCCGAGATATGGTGAAGTCTCGTCGGAGAACTGGGCTCAAATAGCAAGGAGGTCTGAGGAATATACGAGCCGGAACGTGGACCCGTAGCGAGCTCGTACGGAGACTGAAGCTGCTTGATATCGAATGATCTAGTTGGAGAGAGGTCGGTGGGAGTGAGAAGAGCAGAGGAAACAGATGCAGGGGAAAAGTCTGGGGATCCTGGCGCCGTCGCCTCGAAACTGAGATTGAGGGCAGGCTTTTGCTGGACGAAAGGGTCGGGTGAGTTGAGATTCAGAGTGCGGAGCAGCTGTTCGACGTGCTGCATATAGCCAGGTCAGCAAAAATCGAGACGAGAAAGCAAGGGCAAAAAACATACCGAGTCATCAAAGTCGCCCGTAGGACTGTTCTTTTTGCGACCGTCCCCGATAGCGCCAATCTCCTTCCCCGTCATCGACCAGACCCCTGGAGCAGGTCCAAAGACGTCCTCCCGAGTGATCATCGGCATCGTCTGGGAAGGAGCCTGCATCGAACGCGAGGGGTGCTGCTGAACTTCCTTCTCAGCAACCCTCGAGAACGAGTCTAGAGCCTTTGGCCACGTCGACTCCGACGGTTGAGGCTGGGGCGCCCATATGGACATCGTAGGCGGTCCAGACGGCTGTCGAGGGCGAGCACCATTCTGCGGCGGTGGACTGTGGTCATGAACGGCGAGAAAGGGCTGGGCGCTGTCGGTGGAGGGCATAAGGAGGGGAGAGGGAGATGGTGGTGGTAAGAAGTCAAGAGACGTCGTCGCCGTCCTTTTTTATAACCTCTGAAAGAAGCGCCATCAAGATTCGCATTCCTTTTATGGAACCGCTTTATCCCTTTTCGTCGTCCGGTTACTCCGGCTTATTTTTCGCCAGAAAGAATATTTGCTCCAGAAACTGAAGAATATCCCGTACCAAGAGTCCATGCTTGCTGATTAAACGTCTGTTGTGCGCTGGTAAAAGAATTAAAAATATTTTACGATGCCCGAGCTTGAGCTACTTCAAAGCCAGGCTGCCAAGGAAGATTTAGCTTTTGAGTCAGCAAGATAGCAACCCGAAATTGGTAGTAAATCCTCGTACAGATAGCTTGCGGGAGAATATAAATCCACCTTGGAAGTGAGGAATTATCTGACACGCTGGACATTTTATTAGATCGCGTCAAATTGATCTGACATTTGATACGCTCCCATATATCACGATCAATTGCATTACGTCGTGAAAATGCTGTTTCCAATTGGGAGGTCCAGTAGCCAACGACTGAATGCGTCCTCTCTGTGAAGATAAAGAGAAATAAAACACCTTCAAAAGAATAATCCGTGGTCCAACAGACGTGCTATTTCGGTGGAACATGGCTTCATAGTAGTAAAGGTCCCCACTCTGGCTGATAAGCGTCGGCCCCGACGTCCGAAACTAAAGGGAATAACGTCGCTGCAAGTTCGAAGGACCTCACCAGGAATCAATAGTTTCCTTCCCAATCACAAGGTGACTTTCACGTGCCTTTCGCATTCTTGATTCACGACGTATCTGAACAATCTCTCGATCCGTCAATACAAGAACTCCGATAGAAGTGATTTCGGCTTTCTACTCCAATCTTCGACCGTCGGTCCCGAAGTGCAGAATACCAACGCCCCCAGAAAATGTGCAGAGAAAGAACCGGTACTGGCATTGGTTGGTCGCTGTACTCAGAATACACTGTTAACGACAGCCCCCCACATGCATTCCGATGTTCTGTCGAGAAGATTAGGAAGACAGCCAGAGACAAGGACACAATATGTCGACTTACGCATGCACTCTTCACACCATCACTGATTTATTGAACGAAAAGGAACGATCCCAGAAAATCACAAGTTCTCTTGCCGTATAGCTAGAGCTAACAAGACGAGGAGAAATCTCTCTCAAACGCCGTGATAAAGGCAAGGCGAATAAGACTAAACCCCACTGAAGGTCCTAGCGGCAGATTTAGACGGAGCTCCAGGACACCTGAGGTACCGAAAGGAAGAGAACCGGCCAGTCTTTGGCAGCTTCTCGCTGGGTTCATGATACGTACGGAATAACCGGTGGTTCTGTGAAAGGGAGAGGGAAAGGAGTAGCCGGGAGCCGGAAGCAGTAATAAAAAGTTTTGATGAAGACCGCTTGCGGCCCGAGATGCCGACGGGATAGGACAGATATGTAAGCGGCATCGCGTCCCGAACTGGTTGAAGTGGACAACAACAACTTGCATTGCATCGTCGGTTCTCATCAACCGCATCCAATACTGTGCAATTTAAAAGCATCCAGTGCTCGTGTCTGGACCTATCTGGATCACTTGGACTTCCGCTGCAGATTCTGACTCTCCTGTTGAGAACGACCGCATACGATCGCGAGATTCGTCTGGCTCTCCCGCCGTGAAATTCGACACGGAATACGCGATACGTGTAACGTTTCATTGAAAAGGTATTAAATTGGAACTGACGCAGCGCCATAAGTGTATTCTTTCACGCTGGACTGTCAGTGATCATTACATAATTGATCAATGAGCTCTCCCGCCTCAACGTAATCGCTTTCTCATGGACCTTGAGCGATACAATGGATTTCCATACATATTTTTGGCTTTGCCTTTGGCTTCTGGTCTTAGTGTATTCAGTTTCAGGCAGGCTTGTGACTACTACATCATGGGAAAGGCTTGGGAGGACCTATGACCTCCCTTTAAGTAGACTCGCGGCTCCCACACTGCGGCGATGAGAACATGAGCCCAGCGCGGTCTCCAGGAGTATATCATGATTGATCAATCAGCTTTGAGCGTCAACATACGCTCCCGAAGCACTCAGGGTAGCACCAGGGCGTTTATATAGCCATCGCCGCCGTGCCATCTGCCACTCAAACATGTTATCTCCACCATTCCCAGACGACGTCCCTACTTATCCCCTCTTCGTTATCGACTACGTACTTCTCCAGGAGAGCGATGCGGCCGAGATGGAGAGACTCTGGGAAGCCGCTCGAAAGCTAGGTTTTTGGTAGTACGTCTCTGAACGAAGCCTTCTGATATCATATCACTGATAAGCGTAGCCTCAAGAACCACGGCGTCGAAGAAGACGTCAGCCCCATGTTCGAAATGGGGGAGGAGACAATGAGACTGCCTCTCGAGGAGAAAATGAAGTACGAACAAGGTGACAACGGTAGATCTTTTGGGTGAACTCTTTTCTTTCTGTCTATGTCCTACCATTCATATTTCTCAATCAGATACAAAGTCGCGGGCAGTGGAATAGTAGACGCGTCAGGGCAGCCAGACACCATAGAGTTCATCAACGTCTCCAAGGACGATGCCCTCACTTACCCTAACGTCGTCCACCGCACCTACCCATCTACCGTAAACGAGAGAATGGAATCTACCATCATCCCGTTCGTCACCAAGTCGGTGCAAGTGAATGATACAATTCTGGAAATACTCAATAACAAACTTGAGTTACCGAAAGGAACGTTGATAAAGCTTCATTCCAAGGGCGAGTACAGCGGCAGCGAGGCTCGAGTAACGAAGAGCCTTTCCGGATACGCTCCGGACAGGATGGCGCTCGGGGCCCATGCTGACTTCGGTTCCCTGGCCTTTCTGCATAATAGATTGGGTGGACTGCAGGTTCTTCCACCAGGGTATACGGAGTGGCAGTATGTCAAGGTTAGTCCACTAATTATCTTACTCGACTGCTCTTTTCTCACATGACCAAAGCCAATCCCAAGGCATGCAATCTTCAATATCGGCGATGCCCTCTCCTTGTTCAGCGGAGGTATATTGCGCTCAAATTTGCATCGAGTCCTGTAAGCCCGACGGTCCACGATCTCCATTCAATGCTCACCCTTTTTTAGACCGCCTCCGGGCCCTCAGTCCCATCTCGACAGGTCATCGCTAGTCTTCTTCACCAGACCAGGCAACTCTGTCGTCCTTCGTGCTTTAGTTGAGGACAGTCCTATCATCGCAGAGGCAGTACGCAATACTCCGGGGAAAAACTTCGAGTCGGGCGAAACAGCGAAAGAGTGGTTTTCACGACGGGTAAAGTACCAGAGGTTGAGCAACAGAACAGTGAGTAAGCACGGTCTTCGGACGTTAATGAGGTACTCATAAGAGAGGCCCAGGGTCCCGAATCATGGAAAGCAAGTAGGGGAACTGAGAATCAATGAAACGACTGGAAGAACCTTTTTTTAAACCGCTTTTTAATGTGGCAGGTGCACACAAGTATGTTAGATTTATGTCTATCTATAAAGTTCATCGAATATTTGTACGATAAGGAGATCGGAATGATGCATTGTATTGTTAAAACGGACTAGATTACTTAGCTCGATCTCTTGATCGTTAAACTGAAGCCAGGACTGGCCATTAAGACCCGATGAGTACGAGCAATCCTGCATCATACATTCACGAGCGCCGTTTCCCTTCACGCGTCGCGAACAGAAATATACTTTCTGACTCTGACTGGTATGACAGCGTATCCGGGCTTTGGGCATATTTCTGCGCAGACAAACTGAGCGGAAAGACGCTTACAGACTGATTCTTTGTCCGATTTCATCATCAGGAGATCTTCTGGCTGGTGCTATAAAATAGGGTTACTGTTTATACGTAAGGCCACAAGCAGTAAGACATCGCTCACCACTCTACAGGTATCCTATCTCCCGGTACGAAACGATCTCGCCGCAGGTGAGACTCAACTTCGATACGTAATGCGGAGATTCACCACTCAGTTTCGGAGATGAATAATTATGTAAAGCTAGCTGGTTAGAGCTGGTACAGCCCCGCAAATCTATTCCTTCGCTTTGGACTGTCAACGGGGACCACTCTACTACCTCGATACATCCATCCTCTCCCGCGTGATCACTGATTCTGGGTCTTTGAGCGACACCAATAATCTCGAACTCGGGTTTGGCTCTCGCTTCTCCTTTCGGATGGGAAAGGAACCGCCTTTTTAAGAGACAAACGGCTCCTCTCTGCCCATCTAAACATGCTATCTCCCCCCTTCCCAGACGACGTCCCCACTCATCCTCTCCTCATTATCGACTACCAGCTACTCCAGGAGGGCGACACAGCCGAGACAGAGAGACTCTGGGAAGCCGCTCAAAAGCTCGGATTTTGGTAGTACGTCTCTCAACGACGCCTGCGGATATTATGTGGCTGAGAACAGTAGCCTGAGGAATCACGGTGTCGAAGAAGAGGCCAGCCGTATGTTCGAAATGGGGGAGGAGACGATGAGACTATCTCTGGAAGAAAAGATGAAGTATGAACAGGGCGACAACGGTGAATCATTCGGGTTAGTCAATTTCTCCGTTACATCTCTTTCATCGCAAAGCAAATTTCCCAATCAGATACAAAGTCGCAGGAGGGACCGTCGTAGATGCTTCAGGACAGGAAGACACTATCGAGTTCATCAATTTATCAAAGGACGATGCCCTCGCTTACCCCGATGTCGCTCACCGCACCTATCCATCTACTGTAACCGAGAGAATGGAATCTACCATCACTCCGTTCGTCACCAAGTCGGTGCAAGTCAACGAGACAATCCTGGAGATTTTCAATGACAAGCTTGGGTTACCGAAAGGAACGTTGACGAAGTTTCACTCGGAGGGTGAGTACAGCGGCAGCGAGGCTCGAGTGACGAAGAGCCCTTCCGGATACGCCCCCAACCGGATGGCGATCGGGGCCCATACTGACTTTGGTTCCCTGAGCTTTCTGCATAATAGATTGGGTGGACTGCAAGTCCTTCCACCGGGGTATGCGGAGTGGCAGTATGTCAAAGTGAGTCTATATGAACTCTCTTCTTCGAGCCTTCTTCCCTGAGACGATCAAAGCCGATCCCAAGGCATGCGATTTGCAATGTCGGCGATGCGCTGTCCCTGTTCAGTGGAGGTATTCTCCGTGCAAATTTACACCGAGTGGTGTAAGAGTCACGATCCATGATCTCCGCTGATAACTAACACTTTTATAGACCGCCTCCAGGACCTCAGTCCCATTTTGACAGATGGTCGTTGGTCTTCTTTACCAGGCCAGGCCACTCGGTTATCCTTCGCGCATTGGTTGAGGACAGCCCCCTCATTGCAGATGCAGTGCGTAATACACCGGAGAAGAACTTTGAAACGGGACAGACGGCTAAGGAGTGGTTCGTGCGACGGGCTAAGTATGGAAGGGTGAAAAATAGAGTAGTGAGTTTACTTTAGTGTTCGGCCGTTACTGAGGTACTCACCGACATTGTGAAGGGTCCCGAAACTTGGAAGGCTAGCAGGGGAACAGAGAGTTAGTGATACGACTGTGAACGAATATACCCCACTGGAGCTATCGCTACCATGACGAGAGGACGGGTGTCCTGGGGCGATAATCCAGAAGTAGGAACAACCGGTCATTAGTCTGAACTGGTTACACATTTACGAGTATCTCGTACTTTACCCCGTATGACTTCACAGGCTGCGTTCACGAATCAGAGACGTCATTGATTTCAATTTTGGGATGTGGGTGAATACCAAGGAGGAATGAGATTATAGTCAGAGTATTTTGGTTATTTCGTCATTGCACGACAAGATATTAAACCTCTGTGTAAGCGATTTTCAATGACAGAGATCTTTCATCGTTTACCTCTAAGCATCGACTGGCACAGTTCTGATCATAAAAATGCACCGAAAGGCGCGTTTTCGGAGGCTGTATCTTCTCGACCTGAGTACCAGCCTTGATGGTCTCGAGGATTGTGGAAACACTGTATTCTACAGGAAGATTTTCGATGTGGACTACGCGCTCGGCATAGTGCAGGGCTTCGGAGGAGATATAACGGGAAAGTTGAACAGCACGCCAATAGCGAAGGAGAGAATAGATTGAACCGGCCCGTGTCAGCCTGTTGAAGGAGATGACGATTGCAGAAAAGCCCTTTCTCTCACGTCACAACCGCGACCCATGCTTACGTTATCCGCCTCCGTTTCAGTTTTACTCATCGCAACTTGATCGTAACCGCGTCTTTTTTCTCACTCAGTGTATCTGTTTGGGCGGTATGACTCGTGCATACTTCTTCACGCTCTGTGTACTCCTTCTCGACGACTACAAGATTTCCGAAATTTTCGGCGTCTCGTAAACGTGTGGAAAATCAACTTCTTGAAATCAATTCTTTATCGTACGGAGGCTAATGGTATTTTCTTGACATTTCACCAAGCGATCCTGCTGTCGCTCTAGCCGTAGCATGACAGACTCGAGGCACGCTTCCTCTTTTTCCTTTCATAGTCTATATCATTGTTTCTTTGATGTCGTTGACTACGGACTAGTCTTCATGCGGATGCCAAGTCATATTAACGGTAATGATGTGCATTCCGTTACTTCGACACTATTTTTCTTATTCAACTCTTTCTATTCAGCGCCCTATGCCAGTGGCGTGGCTAGCCGCAGATGCCCGTAAACTTTCCGTTCGCCACTGTACCCTACAAATTGATAAGTGGTCCCAACTAATACCTATCGGTCCCCGACACCATGCTGGTGTCGAAATGTAGGCACCCGTAGGTATCGTGGTCCATTATCCTGCACCATTGAACCTGAGAATCTCGCGACTCATCGTGATTGTTTGTAACTCTCTGACTCCCGTTCAAGTTCCTATGCTGTTGTTTTCATGATCTCCCTGATGTTTGGTAGGTTCCCCGGGCCGTGCTCTCTTGTGTACTCATCTGTCATCGGAGGTTCGCAACTCGCGGGAGTTAAGTACGACCCGTGTCATTGGTTGTGCTCATTGACATAACTTGCAGTCAACGTCATAGCAGCCATTTTCTGAGTAACGAGTACGTCGCTCATGCTGTTTATACGTTGAAGTCCTCACAAGAGTACCCGTTCACCGATGAATTTATGTTAGAGCTTGTCCAAGTTTAGCTGACCGGCTTCGTGATTTCATTATGTGTTCTGGTGCCGAATCTAATCTTACCCTTGGTGCCTGGTTCAAAACCGACATGGGGGCATCGAGATGATGCATCACCAATTTAGGTCCTTCGTTTCGTTCGGAGATCCATTTGTAGAAGGACAATTTCACGGACTATGAAATTAAAGCGCCCGTTGGAACTCATTTTGTTTGTCGAAGCGACCCTTCGTACCGACATACCTATTAACCCTGACCGTGTGAGTGAGGCTACGCGTCTATTTTCCTCATATCTTTTGCTCAGTGGCGTCTGTATCCATGGCTCACATACGAAATTCTTCCTTGTGCGCTAGTTGAACAGGAAGTTGGCGCCTGATGGTCGCGGGGACTTTATCTATCCAACGAGTCACAACAATTGGTGGTCCACTTATGTATCTCGCTCGCAATGAATCAAGATGAAGATTCCCAGATAATCGTGTGTAGGCAATGGTCTGGGGGATTTACGTGGTCTAGTTGCCGCCTGACACTTTCCTCGGAACTCGGAACGCCCAATAAAGGGCAGAATGATCCGTTACCAGCGTCTAGCGTCGTTATAAAAATCTATCATCCGTAAGTTGTAGGTACAGGCACGGGATTTAATTGATGAGGGCGGAGCCCGCCCCCCGTTTCGGTTCGGGCCGGTTCGACTCCGAAGCGCGTGAGGAAGGCACTTGCAATGTAGACGAGGTTTGAGGAGGGACTGTTATAGAACTAAATTGTGACGGCATGATGTTGCCCAAAGAATTTTGTGACAAAAAAGACAAGTAGGTATACTAAGTTTGGCGCCAACAGAGACTCATCGCAGGCGGGCTCAGAGCTCGGGCGGCTAGTAAGTTGATGCGGAAGAAGTGCTCTGATTCTTTTCCTGTGGGGCTATAGATAATATAGATGTAAATGCGTGAATGGTAGTCGCAAAGTACGAAGTAGGTATTGACATCTGCCAGGCAAGGGGCAGCTGTGTCCTCTTACGAGGTGCCTTCATATCGGATTTTTTAGACCTGAGTCTGCAATGAGATACAGCCGAAATGAATGGGGGAATCAAATGTAAGCCGTAGTTAGTGATTAATGCAGCGGCAATAGTCATTGACTATGTAATCAAGGATTGGAAAAACAAAGAGAACCACTGTATCTAAGTTACCCGAGATGCGTACGGTCAGTACCGCCATAGTTATCCGCTTGTACTAATTTTCAATAAGCCCGACGGTACGCGGATGCCAACGCCGCCGGCCCGGGAACGCTAGCCGGCGGAAGTGACTGGGTGATTTTTACGAATACAAGAGTAAAGAACATTCGTTCTTTCCAAGAAGATGGACACTATGGACGAGCTGTCGAGAAACATATGGATACATTCCCGTATGGCATCGATGAGCTTCCTAGTTGAAATTGGGAAAACAAGTGCGGCGAATTAAGATCAAATGCTGCTGAACCAGAGTCTTCGGCCTTACGACCACCGTAAAACCTTTGGGCAGTGTATGATGGGCAAAACAGGATCAATAAAACACGGCAAAGGAGTTTCTAAATTTCACGCTGGAGTAAGAAGGCACGAGACGATGATGGTACGTTCAGAAGACTTTTCCTGTGTTACAGTGATCCGAAGTCGCAGAATGAGAAGTTTTGGCGATGATGGTTGTCCTAGTGTGGTAAAAATTTGAAAAGGAGCCATGAGATACCTACAGCTGACCGCTGAGGTTCCGTGTTGCAAGCAGGCAAACGGTAAACCATTGAATCAACTTTGAATGTGAAGGCAAAAACCGGGCCGGCTCCATACGGCCCGAGAGCCCAGGTCACTATAGTCTCTCCTAGACAGACGACGATATACCTTTTTGACAGATGAGGACGGTATATGTAGTCTGTTGCCTAACTCGGCCAAGTACCGCGCGACTAACCTTATTATATAATCTTAACTCGACGCGTCGATTCTGACCGCGTCGCAGAGCATATCCGACACCTCTCAATACATAAAAACCTTACCAAGATGAAATACAACATAATTGTTCATCTACAAGCAGTCAAATTCTTCTGAAGATATGGTTCACACCAAATCTGATTGTCAATGACTGAATTAGCACTGAGGGTGAAAAGAAGGTCAAGGGAGCATCTTATCGGGGAAAAAAAACTCAGATAAAGCAAACATGCTTCATTAAGATTTTTGGTCAGCCAAATGGCAGCTGGAAGTGGCGATGGCATGGCGTCGTCGAGGGATAAAGACAAGACCGGCTGCCAGATTATGTAAAATTACATAATAGACCCACTTGCGCGGTTCTTGGGGCGCGACAACTACTAGACTAAGGTCACTAAGTGTCATTTTGAACGGAAATCCGTCAATTTTGCTTGTGCTACACTCTTCATGTGACAGCTTGAAATCATGTCTTGGACACCACACAAAGACAGATCATCATCAGGCTACGTATTCATACCAAACAAATAACTTGTAACAACGGACATTCGACACTTCCATCTTTATACCGCCGATCTCGTTATGGGGTGGTTCTAGTTCGGGTCGGTGGCCACAGTGATCGCATTTGCGGTCTGGAGGTGAACTTGCTACTGCACTGCCAAGCCACGGCAACTCAAATTAATCGAGGAGGTGTAGCAAGATGCATGCAGTCACATCGTGTTTAATATCAAAGTATGGTAAACTCGCTCCCAGCTATTAGTACTATATCCAATTAATTAGTTTTGCATAGTGAGGTGCCGTGCTTGGAGCAAAGGTCCATATGCGTTGTCTTGTTTTGTTTCTGCGATGCAGGAGCTCACTCTAACTGAAAAGATCCAAACGAGCCGACCGACGGCTCATACCTTCTCAAAGCTCACGCCCTTTGCTACTAATACTATTGTTTTGCTTCTCTTTTATATCGCTCTACCGAACGCTTCTTGGGCATGGCTGTAAAATTCCCGACTTGTTTAAGACAGATTCAGATATTAATCGAGAAAGAGCTCAAAGCCGCCACGTCACCTGCGAGTATTGAGCGTGTCCACTGATAAATTCGTCGCTGGTTTGTGCAGGGAATTTCTCGGCCATACTCTACCAAAAAAGCATTGCATTTCCTCAGACTGCGAAGTGCACTGTGCGTTACGGCACGGAATCAATGATAAATACACATAGCCAAGTCGTAGTTTTGACAACGTAGACGTCCTTCGACGATCCAAGTACAGCTGCTAATCAAATTACACCAAGTATGGGGAGACTATTCATGCAACCTTCAGTGACAACAATTCTCAATCACTGGTTCCTTGTCCGCAGCGATCTGTGAAAAGCCAGAATTCCCTCGGTAATTTCGCGGTTTGTCTGATAATCTGATACCGAGCGACTGTCATTTAGCCTCGACCTTATTATTGACATGGCATTCAACTTCTTGCGTCAATCCAGAGGACCATATTAGACATGTAACATCCAGACCCCTCTGCGGAGACGTAGGCATATCCTTTACACAGTACCCGGCTCGATTTCTCTCATGCTCCCACCACCACCATAAATCTTCCTCATCTGATTCCTCTCCTTCGAAGTTCGCACGATTTACACCACATCGATACAAAGCACTCAAGCATTTTTAACAGCCAGGAACAGGCGTGTGCCAGCAACGAAAGGGTCTGCAGACCGAGAAAATCAAGGCCCGAGGCTCAGGGGTGAACGCTGAAGCATTCGCATTCTGTCCGACATCAAGACTGAATGTATCTACAGGGATGTCAATTCCAGCGACTTACTGCAGCATGTTCATTTTCCAATTCACCAAGGCTTATGAATGGGGTATACCTTGTGTTTGGACCTTGTGCACTAAAACAAGGTTTTACATGTAGCGTGCGTCGAAAAGGTCCGAGCTGGGTGGTGATTGGTCGAATGCACCGCGGTGCCCCAGAGTCTAGGCCTTCAATGAGTGGAAATCGTTGACGGGAGGGAAGTGTACGGAGTGGGGAGGTTTGCAGAAACCTGGCATTGCAATCGCATTCAGTCTATCTTGATACTGACAAACTGAAGTCGAAGAGAATCGTTCATGTTTACTGGATCATCCGACAAGCCCGAGTGAAAGAAGAAGCGTAGGTACACGTGAAAGTCAATCACCCGGCGGGGCGAAGACGCCGGAACGGCCTAATAGGAATCAAGGACTAAGCGTGGGCGTTAGAGAGTAGGTTAGCTTATCTTGAGCGGGAGAAATACTCGTGATTGGAGCAAAAATCCAGGAGGCGGTTATATTAATTAGCGACAAGTCAAGGCCATGGTTGACGGTAATAGTGACAGGTTTTAGTGCGGACAGTGGGAGAAAGATAGGCAAGCGGTAATAAAAGCCGGGAAATTTAATGATTAACGAGGCGACCTTGTCCGCCGCTCGCGGGCCATCAATTGGCCCAGAATACCTTCAAGGCAAGTAATTCCGAGTCCCGAGAAGCCACCGACGAATTTTCATCCTGCGAGCTCTAGGTATGACGGATTAGACGGCATCTGTTGGAGAACAAAAGCTCACTCAACGAAGTTCTGCCATTCATTGGAAATTTAGTTTACCATTACACGGATGGTACATCCAATGACGATAACACTAGCTCCATCCTAATTCGCATCAGCATGGAAGATTTCGACTTTCCGCTTACTTGATAATTACAATTTGAACGAATGGTCCCAGGACACGTATTACAGTAGATAATTGTGTAGTCACTGTCGAAGTTATCCTATCATTTGCTGAACTTTTGAATCCTTCCGACACTATTTGTATAATTGTTAATGTCCCCGCGATAATGACCATATAACATAGGGCTCTATTTTCAAGACCCTTACCTGTTATCGACATTTGCATCGATCAACGGCACTCACCGTGGATACGGTTCACCTAAAGACTCGGGCAGAACTTCTAGAGGCCGAATTCAAGGTTGAAGAGAATGGGTAGCCAGAATAAGCGGGTACCGGCAGAAGTAAACGTCACTTTCCCCAGTAACTCGCCGTTGCGAACCCAAAACGTGCGGATGGCGAAGCTCATGAATCAGTTATTGCGAGTGGGGGTCACTTACCTGTATGTTACAAGATAGAAGAAATTGCATCGCTTCAAAGAAACGGCCTGATTGGCTGCGGGGTAGTCTTGTGTACAGATTAATACATTCATCCACACAGCGGAAGAAGCCCTAGGTCGTACTTCTCTCAGCTATTACTCTGAGTAATGAAAACATCAAAGATAACACGTATTAGAAGACGCCACAGCACCGGAAGGCTACAGCCGATTCACCTGATTATCCTTGTGTTGATGATTATCAAGGCTGTTAATTATTTACCGGAAGACAACCAATAAAAGCGAGGCAGAACGGCCTTATAAAGTTCGTGTTGATAGTGCTTCCCTGAGGTGTGACCTTGAAACGTGAGTTGCGAACCACCCAGGCGGAGATAACAAGTCTCTGGAAAGCTGTGAAAAGACAGTTTTAATCCTTCGCTGAATTGAAACGTGTCAGAATATAATCTCGGAGATAACAGAACAATCAGCACGAGGTTGTAAGTTATCATACCTACGTTGTGGTGAGATACTATGTAAGGAGCTTCAATAGTCAGAAGGCAAGGTCTTCCATCGACATGTCAGGTTGATCAGCCATAATCTGTAGTCACGCTTTGCATAAAATTCCCTGTCGCTCGGAGATGTAATTCCAAATCATGTAAGGTTTATCTATAATGCACGGTCATCATTGGCAGAGAAATTCATCCGTCGACGCACCTTTGACTCGAGGGACAATGCCTCTCTACGAATCTCGGGCATGACAGTAATCTAAAAGTTAAGCGGCGATGTGGCAGTGCACCAACTTGTAACCACGTGGATGTAACAGAAAATTTGATTGACGAGTCACAGCATTCACAGCTTGTGCTTACCTTCACCTTTAGTTAATGTCCAGGAATCTGAAGTTCCGAATAAAATCGTCCCGACTCCTAATGAGCGGCATGACATATTCTACTTGTGGATTCTTTAGAAGTGTCCCATGGATAGATATTAGACACCTCAGGCTAAGTGAACTTTGCCTCGGATACTTTGCATTGAAGTTCGCAATATACTTGTCCAATCCGACGGTTGTGGATTTCCTGGATAACTCATGATTAGATGATTCCGTGGCTCGGGCTGCGAACCTAGTAGGACCTACCCAGTCGTCTATTCTCGTCGTTATTACGTCCGGGACCAGTAAATCTAATCTAGTGCCTTGTCCAAGCTATTTTAATTTGTATTTCATATCGCATCAGATACGGCTCGACTTGGAGGCTACGAGTCGAATCAAGCTGGCTGAAAACTGTTCACCGGCCTCATTCCCTTTACATGAGTCATGTAACGGGAGATTCCTAGAAAGGTCTAGTAACCACTACGGTTTGATCTACCAATTCGTCTTACTTGTCGACCCGTTTGGGTGAGTGTGAAGAGATTCCTAACTATTCTTACCGATATTTGGCCAGTCAGCTGGGTATTTGTAAATACACCGGGAACCACTGGAACAGATAAAGGGCAAGCATGTCGCAAACAAATTTTCCTCAGCGAGGCTCCCCAACTCGTACTCAAATCAACAATACTTTCTTCGTCGCACTCATCAATGTGCACCTCATTCTCCTCCTCTGTCATGGTCTGCGATCACTTAAAACACACCTCTTCACATACTAGCGAAGCCTCGAGCACATGGGTGCCGACGTCTAACGGTCGTAGAGTCAGTGAGCCCCAATGTTGTCACTGCGGGTGGAGGGGCACCCATGCCCCCGGGTGTCCTTTCGGGTAAAGGAGCGGGATCAGTACTTCGTACGTACTTCATTTTTTGCTTTCTTTTGTCGCCGCCTACCACCCACTTCGCCATCAGATCTCTTTCCCCACACCGTGCATATTATACGTTCTTTCAACCATAGCACTTGATAGCTCCCTTTAGAACATTGACCATAGTCTGAACATTGACCATTGTCGTCATAATTGCTTCGTATTTCCTATGTAACTGTTGTCGCTTTCATCGCATATCGTAGGTTTATCCACATGTCCTAAACTCGACATAAATGGCCTGTACATGTATATATGTAGTTAGTTAATTGTACAATCGCTTTTCTGCATCAGAGCATGGGATAACATGAGCATCGCTTCCTGCACCTACGCCATCTGTGATTCTATATTCTGAAAACCGTCCCTGCATATGATAGAAGACATGATGGATTCGAAGAAGCCGTGGAGATCATAACGGTGGATAGCGTTAAAACACATGGTGCCTTTCATTCCCCTTGATCATGATCTTCATTTCTGACTCTATGCTAGGACGGAAACAAGTCTTCATGAAGGACTGATTTCGTGCTTCGCCTTCGGATCCTATTTCCTCGGAATTCCCGCTGAACACAACAATTTGACCAAAATTGACTTCTTCGATCTGTTCACGTGGTGTTCTCGTCCATAAGATGACTCCATAATTACTATGTTGCGTCTCTGGAACGTTATCACGATATCTGCAGCACCACAATCAAGATTACTAGGGAGTCACGTACGATACGCGGTAACGTGCCCACAGGACTTGCTAGTGTGACATCCTGTCCAGCCGAAAGAAAGACCTATTGGTCTTTAAAACCAATCCAATTCCCATCACCGCACTCAGCTAACTACCGGTTGAACGGACTTAGTTCCCGAGCCCCTGGTATGAGCCACATGGGTACTTCCTTGAATATATTTCCCAAGTCGCTAGCGTAAAATGTGTAATAGCCAAAATACAAACAATGCATTATCACATATATAGCACACGCAGTATCTCGGGATGGTCCGAGTCGTCAAAAGGAGGCACCACAGATGTACCAATTTGCCAGGCTTCAACCGACGCCTTTTCCAGAGCTCTGGGGAACGCGGGGTTGGGGGCGTTGTCATAAGAACTCAGCACGGGAGAAGGACTATTGGTCCGCTTTACGTAGAGCAGAGCTTCAAATCTGTAAGACTCGGGGGTGTAACTTTCACCCTGATCTCCATGACCCTGAATAAGCTGTGCCAGTGAACGGTACTTTTACGGTGCTTAGGCTCTTGTCTGCTCTACTATTGTACTCAAAAAGTTGCGCAACGCCCCAAGTCCATGCTTCTTTCCCTTGAGACTACCCCATAAGAGCTGTAATCCTAATTTTCATTGAGTCCGAACGAGCGTGCTACGAATTTGACGAACGTAGTAAATAAAGCCCTTCCAATGTCTCATTGACATCAGATATGATGCTCGACAATGACACGATAAGAATGTTCCGAGGAGAAATTTCTTCTCACACACGCTACAGTGCCACATCATTGGTGGAGCGTCTAGTCGTCTGCTGTTCCACTATCATCTGTCATACGCAGCCTATCAGCTCCCTCGAATAGGTGTTTGACGTGGCACATGATCGCTGAGATGATCAAAAAGATGTCGAGACCTAGAGATATAGTCCTCGGCTTCCTTCATGAAATCACCAGTGTAGATATCCTTGATGATAGCAGCGAAAGATTGAACGGGAGCCGCGTTATCCCAAGTGATCCCCCCTATGTCTTGCATCATCTCGTACAGGCCTCTATGCTAGACGATCCGACCTCGTTGCTGAAGAAGAATTTCTCCACTTCCCACATCGAGAGATATCATGAGAAATGCAAGCATCTGATGGTACAGATCTTCAGTCGCTCGGGTCTCTATCCACAATTTGGGAGGACGTTCAAGGAGGTACTCGAAGATCACAGGAAGGAGCGATAGATTGATGAGGTGCGAGAGATAGTAATGCTGCATATGTGTCGAATGATTCAAGTAAGCTACGATCGTGGACAACGCGTTGGCTACCTGTTGTCGCTTTGTACTCGTAGCGAACAATTCATTGACACGTTTGGGACCCCCAAGTCTGAGGAGTTCGACGTCGATGAGACTGATTATCCGAAAAATAGCGGTAGCGATGCGAGGTCGGCAGGTATCTGGTTTCTCACACTGACTCTGCGGCCGCTGGCACCCATGGCAAAATTCAAGACCGCAGCTCTCACAATAACATACCAGATTTCCATGAAGAGCAGATGGCATGGTAATTCGCGTCACTGGGACGTTCTGCTCCAAATTGTGTACCTGAAGTGGTATCTTTAAGAAGAGATGGATCGACAAGAGATATAATTAACATACAAATATGCTGCCACAACTGATGCACAAGCATTGGTCAGAGAATAGAGGTCGCGTCGTTGTTCTGAATAGCTGAAGGGACATACGAGGTTCGACGTCAGCTAGGAGATAGCTCGCCAAGAAGTGACGACTTAGCAGGGACGATGTTTTGGAAGGGACAAGCGATGGTGGAACAGCCAAGCACCTGAATAAGCTGGCAGCTGTATCATCTGAACCTTGAGACCGCATGTCGACATGCACAGATGATCGCTCTGCACCAGCTTCTCTTTGAATATATCCATTTGACGTTGTCGAGTTTGAGACATAGGTCATATGAGCATTTCACGTAGAAAAGGCGCGCTCATGGCTCCGTTGATATGTGGGAAGGATTCTTCTCATGCTTTATTCTACCTCTGGAAATGGAACGTCTCCAATTACAGAGAGCTGACTGGATAGATAGATGAACTCGGGAAAGGAGAGCGAAGTGTTACTTTGCGCTGCGGTGGGATGCTTATCCAAGCCCATTTTCCACCCGCACGGGTATATTCACCGGCTCTTTACCCTCACAGTCCGTATGGGAATTGCACGAATGCCTCGAGGTAAAACATCTCATTCGTACTGGGGCTTTGCCAGGGCGGCGTCCACATTCGGGACATCTGGGAACCGAACAGCATCTTCGGGTTGAGAAACATCAAGGCGAACGTTCGAGGCAAGAGGAAATAGAGGAGCGCTCCGCGATGGCAGCGGAGTCGTTGGGCTCGAGGGTCTCTGGGCATGTCCAACGGCGTATGCGATTGTTTTTCTCATCACAGAGCTGCAAATCCATAGAATTGGTGGAAGGAGATTCAGGAAGCAACGGATATGCACTGATACCAATATCCGTGACCGTAGATCCTGAATCGGTACCTATCGGCACTGCAGTATTTGCCCCTAGATAACTGAATGATGGAGGAATAGTCTCGTTGGGGTTGAAAATGATGGAAGCGGCAGGGGAAAGGAAAGGATGATGCCATGCAAGCAATGCGGTATCGCCAGTTGATACGGTTGAAACCTATGAAGCAAAACTCGGCGAATCTAAAGACGTGTCCGAGGACGACTCTTAGGGGAAGCGACCAAGGCGCTCTTCTTGGGCTTTTCCCATCTCCCAGGAAGTCCTTTCCAGCTCCAGAGAGATCTCTATCGCTCGTTCAGCGTCCGACTTGAATTTTACCTCCTGATCCGCATCCTTCAATGCCTCGACAGCTCTCTGAAGCTCCAGTTCCTCTTGTCGAAGATCGTTCTCCATCTCTGACTTCGACGCAGCTAGAGCTGCCTGTAATCCTACATCTTCGTCTTCGTCTTCACCCTCGTCTTCACCGTCACTCGTCAGAGAAGTTTCCGTATAATCAGTCCCGTCCAGACTAATATCATCATTGCTCAAGTATGCTCCCTCGTGATCGGCTTCATCAAACCTCCCTGATGCATAGAATGGAGCCGCCTCGGCCATCTGCTATCGGGAAAAAAACAGATCTGTAAAATCGCAAAAATATACACGGAGGACGATGCTTACAACGGTTGCGAACTTGGGCTGATCGCGTTAGTTGATGGACGAGCGAGAGATGTCATGCTCAAATTGAAATGATCCTTGTAGGTACCCCGTCCGTACACGAGGCAGTTAAGCGCGCGCTATGATACCTCGTCAGGAGGGCATATATTAAAGGAACATACCAGGGCACGGCGGACTGTTCCGAAAAGCAAGTGCCACAAGGAATGAACAAATAAGACATTCGGAGCGAATGGATCCATCCCATCACTTGGAAGATCAAAGAAAAAAATCAGTCGAACCCAAGTTGACTGGCTGAAAACTGAGCCATAGGTATAATAGTACATCGAACGAAGGGGTGATCCGTACTCAACTGAATCCACTATCAATTACGTAGAACAAACATAGCATCTCCGGACTCACGAGCTATTCCTTGATCAACTGCCAAACCTCATGCAACGGCAAATATAAAGATTATGATGTCGGAAAGTTACGCTGCTTGATAGCAGCCGGATTACCGGCAAGAAGATTAGGACCCTTGGCGCCAATTCTGTTTATTGGCATTCTTCACGACCTTGGGTAGGTCTCAGGGCCCGTTGGCATTCCTGGCCACAGGGCCTTCAATAGGTCTTTAGAGAATATCTAGCCCCCGGGAGTCGAGATCTGAGGAGCAGTTGTCAACCCAGTGCCCAACATCGGGCCATCAAGGTACATACCAATCGAATCCTGGCTGAGAAGACATGTTAGTTCTCATCGAACCTAGGCCCGCTAGGCTTTTTACAAGGTACCGTTGATAATTAAATCAAGGATCAAGCTTCAAGTGCGGAGATCAGGGATGCCTGGTGAATGAGATTAGTCCACGAAAGGTAACATCCAAGATGGAAAATGCCTTCATCGGACATTGAAGGTACAGTCAATTTGGAGGACCCGCATCGAAACGTCCTATCACACGATGTTCGGGTTCTCAGAATCTAGATCATGGCCTGCGATGAGCAAAAAGCCAGCGAGCGGGTCTATGTTGCCCTCTCCACGATAATTCTTTTGAGATCGAGTCCGAATCGGAATTGTCCAATTTCATAAAGAATATTAAGGCGGGTGCAAGTACCTGGTTTTGGAAGCGACCACCAAGTGTCAGAGATCGGGTACAGGGTCTTCATAGCGCAGCACTGGGCTACACATGTCAGCCTGAGCAAATAGATGGAAATAAAGGGACATACTCAGTGTCCGTCTTCGTTGACAAGGACGTCATCATGACCGAGGCGATACGTCTATGTGAGGTTCGTGGGTCGCTACATCAACAGTGTTAGTCAGTGTTCTCGGCATCAATCTCTGTTCTCAAGAATTCAACGCCTCAGGGTGGGCATCGTAGATCATCTGTTCGACATTTCAGCAAGTGCCGGAAGGTATGCTGTCAAGTGAGCTCGCCGTTTATATTTTCATATGCCATAAACCGTCGGATGCTCAATCATCAGAAGCAGCACGAAAAGAAGGGAACGATACTTGAGTACTAAAGAAGATAAATTCCATTAGATCAGTTGTAGGACGATACAGCCCAAACGTGTTACAGTTTGAAGACCGCAGAAGTCTACCTGAAATATGCTCAGAACAAGAAAATGTAAATAATACTGTATGGATACGAACCAAGCGCAGGCCAAAGGCGAACCTGAAGGAAAAATGTCGAGGTCAGGAAAATGCTGTCCGGAGAAAGGATAGCAATTTATTAGCGAACAGTACCGTGAGGATGGGAAATGGTCAACTTACGTTGTCTCCAACACTGTCCAGAATCACAGACTATCGGACGATCTGAGTAGGAACACGGAACGTAACTACTCTCGGGTATCTTGGGGAGATATGGTGTCCAGTGGATACGGCGTCCAGTACGCAGGTAACCACATCCATAGACATAAGAAAACCCACGTCGGTGACAGCAAACAGGCGAAAGGTACAACGGTAGGCCGGGCCACGTCAGAATTGGGCTTCTAGAAGGTATTGGTGAGCCAAGGACAGTAGATACAGAAAGTCAACATACAGTGATCGTGGTAGGCGCGTGTTGCTGAATAGCGAAGCACCGACAATATGCTCACCTCGAGAGGAATCGCACCAGTGGCAGAAGTGACGAGATTTAGGAAGGAGAAAGACCTTTCCTCTTTCCTCTCCTTAAAGAGAGTCAAGAGGAAAACCATGGAAATGTCGCCGACTAGCGATGTGGATCCCTTTCGGTTTCCTGCTTGGATTTTCTCACGTATTGTTCAGCTCAGTCGTGAATGATCCCAACGTATCGGCGATCGTGTCAGAGTAGCGGCAATGTCCTCGTGTTTGAGGTAGTGCATGAGGAAATTCCACACGGCTGAATACAAGCGGTTGTTGGATGTTTTCGCCGGGGAGGTACACGTCTGTGAGTTCTGCTCTTGAAGAATAGTGAGGATTTTTATCTGGCCGGCCATGAGCGACGATATTCGAAGAAACACGAAGACATACTCGCAGGAGTCAAGGCCGTACCTAACAATGAGCGTTAAAAGTTGAGGAGCCTTCATCAGTTTGCGTTCATCGGGATCGTGCTGAAGAAGTGTAGTCGGCAATGCAGAAGGTATGGTATGGTAAGCGAGCATCGTCGTTGTCCTTGTTAGCGAGGAGCTGGTCGTCAAAAGGCAAGTGATCCGAATTACAAATTTTCAATCGAAAGGGTCGTGCGGGCCGGAATACCCGGCTTGCTTTTCCTCTTCTTCTGATGCGTTTAGTTGTTACAACAGACCACGTAGAAAATCTATGCACCAGCGCCATGTAAAGACCTCGGTCGTACACTTCGCGTTTAATATGATCGATTTGATATTGATTTGACATCGCTAGACGAAAAGAGAACACAAGACGCCAGTCACACTACGGAGAGTTGACACGCCAGCCTTTAAGCTTTAATATATTAATTCGGCTCCCATCCAGTGTGGTACCACGCGCTTGGCGTACAGGTCCGAGACGCGCCGAGGGGGTGTATATGCGGTAGTAATCCTGCCGTCGACGAGCCAACTTTGTCGCCTCTCCCAGTCGTGCTCTTCGCATGTGCGTAGTTGGAGTTCGACGGGGGTGTGATCTTGGAACCGTTGGAACTAAAAGTGGCGGAAATCAGTGTGTGCAGTGCCGAAATCATCATTTCGTGCGATGTAGGATTCGACAAGAGAATGTGATATTGTCGGGGAAGACCCTGATACTTAAAAAGGTCCAAAGTCCGGAGTGTATGACGTGCCCAGTAATGCGTTGAACTTCTCCAAGACCCCATCGACGCCGAGGTCAGCACAGGAAGTGTTGGCCAGAGCGGATGGTATGACAGGCTTTCGTCAGATGTAGACTTGTTGCTTCTTCACTGGAACGCTTAATCAGGCATCTCCGGTCTCAGCGAGGGCGGAAATAGTGACCACGGGAAGAGGGCGCTGTCGTGCTGTCGACACAGAGACACAGAGAAAGATCGAAGTGGATCATTGAATGAACGAATTGTTAAGAGAGGAATTACCACTGAACCAACGTTGGTTAAGTGGTAATTCCTCTCTTAACACGAATTCGCCCTCGTGAGTCATGATGTACATCTGTACAAGTCACATCAGCTTAGCACCACGGATGGAAGGACTCTGAAGGCCCACAATTTATGTGCTCGACACTGGTTTTGCACCACCTAACCACCGTATCCTATATATGATGCCGACATGCCACAACTCATGATCCGATTCTGTATCATTCCCTCCCACGATTCGCCCTATCAACACCGATGCGTGCAATTCTCAGCGCGCGCGGCCCACGTGTCCGTCTTAGCTGCATAGATGCATCAGAGTGATGATTTACGGGGGCAGGTATGATTCCCGCCGCCATTCAGGGACAAAACACCTCGTTGTCCGGAACGCGAACACATCGCTCCTCACTACGACTGAAAATGCCCTGTCTACAGAAAGGCGTGTGCTTGTGGTGATTTCTGCAAAGTACGACAATTAGCTTTTGTTATGGAAAGAAAGAAGAGCGTACCGTGGTAGGCCCAAATATCCTGGAAGATCCCCTGCAGCCCACACGGCTTAGTATACTATCTCGAGACCCCGCCCGAACCTTCAAGTCCTCGCAAAAGGGCGCGAGTTTTAAGCCTTGTCGGAACAATTGACGAACACGGTATGTTGAAAGAGACGTATCGGAGCTCGATAGCTCGAGGAGGTTAGAAGGCGTTGATCTCTAGAGAAAGACAGTCAAACCGTGGTTGATAGTAGGAGCAAGACGACCTACGTTGGCGAGCAGAATCTTAAAATGGTGGTCCAACATTTTGCTTTATGCTTCGCTGCCGATTCCTTCAGTTGTCCAGGGCGTTTCAAGCTTTGAGACGTGACAGTAAGCCACGAGTGTAATAGAAGAACATATGGGATTACTTGTCGAAACTCTCTGTTCCAAGCCGACCCAAGCTAAAGGGGAACGCCACACAGCACCCCCCGTTATCATCATTGATGGAAATCTTCAGGACCTCGGCGTTTAGTTGATGGTATAATCCAGATAGAGTTGCCCGGCCGTATCATCACGTGTCGTTGTTGGTAGAAAACGGGATGCATTCCGGGAGTGAGAAACGTAGACCATGGAAGAATTACCCAGAGTCACCCCGGATCGAGAGCTTACGCCGAACACGAGCGCATTTTAGGGCTTGCGGGGATGAATTATCGTTTCGATGATACCGCAAGACATACGTCCATACTTGAAGTCCTTGAGAGATTATTTAAGGACGCGGGGCTCTCGTCGAGATCTGAAGCTTAACGTCTGAGAGCTAGTCAATCCCGGGCGCATATGCGCAACTATTTGTTTCGAACTTGCCCAGGCCTAACGGAAGTCGACGGCGGCTATCGTACCCTGGGCGTGTGATATCATGCTATTCAAGAATCAATTCACTTAATGGGGCCCAGGAAAGAGGAAGCGCACCCTAGTTTCACTCTCGAGATCCCAGGTCTATGGTCCACCAGTCTTGTCGCTACTCTCATCCAGTACTCGATGCACTTGATCGCCCATACTACTCACATCAGAACCGGGGACGAAAAAGTGGCAGCAATAGACACACGCTAGTGGAAGTCGTAGTCGTCGTCGTCCCGCCTTCGATTGCAGAAGCAGATGTACACTGCGAAGACGACGGGATGATATTTGGCGTGGGGTAGGAGCATCAGCTGGCCGCAGATAACCATAGACTAGTCACGAAGTCAGATAAAGCGGGAGAAGGAACAAATGAAAGACTAGCCTTTCTGTTTTGACACATTAGCGGATGCTCAGAGTATACTGCGGTTCGTCGTGAGGTGCTCTAGTCTAACTGAAACCAATGTTTTCTCCTGGATGCTTTGGCCAATATTGTGGCATCGACACGTGTTCCTCATCCAGCAAGCTCCGTCGTAGTTGTGATTCTCTTGGAGCCTAGTACTTCAACCGTCGACTTATGGCGTGTAGATTGACGTGACTGCTGTCGTACTAATTGTTCAGATAATGTTCATCCAAGATCCTAAGCATCAACGTGAGAAAAAGAATTGAAAATATGAAAGCGACGTACTCAGCTAAGTGCGATCGAGATGAACGCAAGATTACCTTGCCAACGTCCAACATGGTCATCATTTTCGCGAAATTGCTGCTGAGGGTATACGACTCCCAATGCCGATGATAACCACAACACGGTTAGTCTCGACGCTAGGCAGACGAAAAACACCACGACCCCATGCGCAAGGGAAGAAGTCTCTTCGTAATTTCGCAGACCTTATCCTTCTATCGTCTGTCGCCTCCAAAGGGACTCGCCAAACCGATGACATCCGCGTACCCAGACAAGCCTCTCCAGACTCCAAGCACTCTGTTTCCTCCGCTCCCGTCTCATACCTGCACAGATCTTGTACGGATTTTGGATTGGAACGAGTTCACTATCGCCGACGCTGCTGCTGCTGCTGCTGCGTGGATGGATCCGAGGAGAAAAGGCCGAGATTATGACCAGCGATGGCGAGTAAACGAGTTACCGACGACTATAACCTCCTTCGCACGTATATGTGGATTTTCGGATGCCCCAGCATGTACTCAGCGACGACTTTGGGTGAATGTTGCGGTGGCTTACTGGTTAATGAGCTGTCTGACATCGAAGATTCCCTCAGCAGGTGGTGATCAATCGCAACGTCGACGGCATTATCTTCGTACGGTAATCAGACGGTGCTTGAAGATGCCTCCTTGAACGCAATCAAAGTGACGAGAACTTGGGCTATGATGAAAGGGCGCTGTGGCAAAATAGTCGTCGAAACACGCGATATAACCTGCCAGCAACGATGAGTGTCAGGAAGTACATGAAATGAAAACAAACACACATGATACTGTGCAGTCCCTTAGTAATATTTCCGAGAATTAAGGATGACCCTTCTGGTGTATGTCGGGACCTATGGCTACGGGTAAGCATACGGCTGCGTAAAGACCTAGAAAAACCTACACGTGTGGGCGGAACCATTCACTCGAAAAACGGGGAGCGATCGTCTGAAAGTACTAACGAAGTGTCTTGGTCTCGCAGCTCTCTCAGATCTCGTTTTTTGTTCAAAATATATTCCAGTAAGCAATACCTTCGGACGGCGGGCGAACGCAACTAGCTCTACATTCGTTTGACATCGTCAGATACTCCCACTACTCGAAGGATGAAATTGTGCACCTTTAATGTAAGTAAGGATATCCTTCCAGCGCCCGGTATTGTGTTATAAACCCTCGGAACCTGCCTATCTTGAAAGGACGGCGGGTCTCTGTGACAATACGTTAGTCGAGCAAGGTCTTATCAAGCACGTACCCTGCGTACCTTGTTTAGACACGGTTCTGCCCTCATGCATTCATGGAGCCAGACAACCACAAGCTAATTCTCTCGTCGATTGCTATGAACCGCATTTGGGGTGGGTCAAAGGAAGCATTCTTGAGCCAGTGACCTTTCTCCAGTTTTCAGGAATTTAGAAGCCACATCCTGGAAGCATGGCTGGGCCGAAGCGGAGAGACAGTTGAAGGACGACATCAGAACACGATGACGGTGAGAAGAGCGCGCCTTTGTTTGCTTCACTTTGTTCGGTTCTCCGGGCCGACTCACAACCGGATCAAAAAGCAGACGCAGTTCTTTTCCCATTTGCAATTGTTAACTACTTCATCAATACCGCCCTCAGTGCTATCGATATCACAGTCGCAAAAGATTTTTGGTCTCATCCTTCCTACTTCGAAACTCTGAAAATTATCCCTGAAATCATCTCAGCTGAAACGCGATAACTTTTCTTAGGATCCACAAGTTCCTTTTGCTCGGTGAGGTCGACTCGTCTTGAAGTCCTTCATAATTCTCATGAAACGATGTGTCGTAGGGAAAAATGAACGCCTCACACCCGTTCAGATCTTAGCTTCGTAGCCATGGACCTACGGAACTCGGACCAGTTCTCTGAACCGTTTATCTTTTCTGTGATGGCCGGATTCGGTATGGTATCATATTTATATCTTCTCCACAATCCCTAACATCCCTCACGTGCAGCTGAATCTATCCCTCCTGACAACTACGAGGATTTATTTCACAGCACGCCTTTCTCTTACTGCTCTCATCGTCACTGACTGATCATTTACATTCCAGACCGGACGGAGCCTGTGGTGTCCCATCACCCTAGAACCTCCCGAAGTCTATGCCGTCTTTTATACCACCATCCGACGCATGGAAATCGCAGGAAGGGTGATCCCCGCGCTAAAGATGGGCGAGGAGTGATGTGGTCGGGCTCGTATATCTCGACAACCGGCCGATGGACGCAGAAGTTCCAAAAGGTAGGCTCATCCTCGTTCGATTAGACTCGTGGCTGACAATCATTTCTACAACGTTAGAATTCCATGAAGCCTCGCCGACATCTTCATCTCACAATGAGCTCGTTGCTACCAATGTCCTCGGATCGATCGAAGGCGCCGGCAGGAAGATGGAAGTGTATAGGCCATCTGATGGTTTGGATAGCGAGTCGCCACTGTTACAGCCAAGATACAGCCAAGAAGCCGAGATGTATGAATGGAAGATGGAGAAGGATGACCACTTCAATATTCGGCAAAGCGGACTCGCTAATGTACGTCGTCGTTCTCCTATGATTGATTAGATTCTGACCGTCTTTCAGAACAAACGCTGCCCCGGCTATCAAGCTCTCAATGTCGCCTCTATATCTCCGTCTTTGAAGGTTCCAGAAAGTAGAGGGCTCTGTAACATCGCCTCCCTGACAGCAAAGTTCTGGGAAGGAAAGCACGCTCTTCTCTCCATTTTGGAGCACGACAACGCACTCCAGCTGATTGGATATCTGGACTAGGTAAAGAACTTGATGCTGTACATGATTTCTTCTCCTGATATGACGTGCAACGTTTAGAATACCTCACGAGATGGAGACGTGTTTAGAAGACAAATAGGGGTTGATACCGTGGGTCCCTGTCACGGGTCCAAGCTCGCGATGGGCGAGCATGATGACATTAGGCATTTCTCTTTTCATCAAACTTAGGCCGATTATCGTGCTTGAAGATGCCACCACGAACGAGAAAAACAGGCACACGGCTGCTGTTTCTTAGTGTCTGATTATATGCGGCCTACAACCAACGGACAGCAGCAGTTTCGGTTGTAGCGAGAACAAAGGTACCTTTGATTGCGTGATGGTACTCGTATATTAATCGATTATATGCAGTACAGTGACGAAGAACTCGCCTTCCCAAGCATTATATTGAGAATATCCTTGTACCGCCAAGGCAGATACATGTCCTATCCGGAGAGGTCGTTGAACTTCCACAGCATGACAGTGAGTTCGGCACGTTTCGAGTAGTCACTGGAGGCGACATTTTGTATGTGTTTCAGTGATCGGCTTTGGGATGGTGCGCTAATCGCGGAGTGATAGCCATCTACTGTCAAGCCAATAGCAACAATTTTACTAGTGATAGGTCGCGCCGACATGATCGGATGCCATAGATCTGTCATATTATTCACTACTCGAGGTCTTACTCTAAGGTCAACATAGGTTGGCTCTGTGGACAGCAAGTATAATTATCCGTATGGGTGAGTTCTTTCAAAATTGTTCATTACCCACACGTTGACCAGAACGATCCCTCAAGGTTTCCTCTCTCCTGGTGTGCAGGAATAAAACTGGAGCACTAGTTTCAGACAAGTGTCCGGCTCGTAAATGGTAAGTCTCTCTTCCTGTAAAGATGTTTGATCTCATCGTGTGGAATAGAAACCCGGTCATTCAAGTGATTTTGGCATAGCGCACACTCGGAGCTTCGCCGTCTCCATTTTGATGGAGCCGTGACCCATAAGAGTGAAGGATACACATGATCTGAAACATGGTTTGCGCTGTGACAAACTTGCATAAAATTTGAGCCCCCCTCCCCCCGGTGCTCTATCGATATATCTTGTTGAATTGGGCACTGTCAGATGTATACTACGGCTGTTTACTGAGAAATCCAATATTTACACACGTCCCCGGAAAGTGTTCTCGAAATCTTTGGGCGCCTATCTTTCAGCCACTGATGGTGGCCCGTTTCGATGGTCTGAGCGCTAATTCATATCTTTGCTTCCTACCACGACGACTGCACGACTGAAACCCCTACGTGCAACCACCTGAGGTTGGTGCTGCGCTACAATTGACCATGGACCATGGTATGCGTTGTTGCCTTTCTTTCAAGAATTTATAGATTCATTCCGCAACTAGAGGAAACATCGTCCACCGGGCCTTGGAAGCGATGGTGGTGGCGGCAGAAAATGTCTGTATTCAAATTCTTAATGCGTTTCAGATTTTGGCTCTTCCGTGAAGGTGATACTTTTGCCTATGATAATAAGACACAGCTAAATGAAGTGGGAACAAAAGGTCCTCCCAAACCAATTCCCGATCGTCCCGAGTTCACACTCTCCGCCTTCGTTGAGACTGGCCAAGCGGAATCGACCATACCAGTGTTGAAGCAACGGTCTTACACTAGTACAGCAGCCATACCATCCGCTCTCGCCAACACTGGCTGCGCTGACCTCGGTGTGGACGGAGTATGGGAAAAGCTCAATGCGACGTTTAGGACATCAGAAACTCTGGGATCCAAACTTCTTCATCTCTTAGGGATTAAACCCGATCAATTACGCTCACTTCTCGAACCGTACATTGCACGGAATGACGACTTTGGTACTATCTATGCTCATTTGTGGCCATATTGGCATTACCATGGCGCCGACGCCGACGCTGACACTATAAAACATGGATTACACACCCAGGAAGAGGCGGACCGGGAGATGAGGAGAATGATTCTCGTCGATGACTGGATCACCACGTAGCATGTGCCCCCTCGGCGTATGTGGGATCTGCGTGCTAATCGGGTGGTGTCATACTGGGTGGCATCTCAGGGTAAAATTCCGAATGCGCTGACGCCGTTGCGCCGCCTGTCGGCGATATCACATGCGTGGGTTGATGAGAAGGACCGCGTGAATGTGATGACTCCTATCAACGGATATGAGTGGCCCGTGCCCATGCCGAAGGACGCCAACCTTGATCTCATCCGCATCGAGATGCTGAACCTCGGAGCGCAGTACGCATGGCTCGATGTTCTGTGTTTGCGACAGGAAGGTGGGAAGGGTGAGCATCTGCGCATAGAGGAGTGGAAGGTGGACGTGCCCACGATCGGATGTGTGTATGATAGGGCTCTGCATGTGGTGTGCTACTTCAATGGATTGGATCGGGCGCTGCATTTGACATCGGACTACTTTGACAGTGATCGCTGTTGGTTCCGACGTGCATGGACCCTACAGGAGATCGTTGTACACCCGATCATTGGTGGGGAGACCAGCCACAATATCATGGAAAAGGAGGTTCGAAGGAGGTTCGGCAAACAACTGAAAGCATTGCGGGAGATGCGAGACTACGACAAGCCTTTTGTACTCGTGTCAGAGATGCAGAATTGAGTCTCAACAAAGCCTTTGGATAAAGTCGCAGGCCTAGTACACCTTTTCAAAACCTACCGTATCCCAATATACAATGCCGAGCAGTCTGCAGCGGACATGTGGGAAGTCCTCATGGATGTCATGGATACCTCGAAGCGGGCAGAGTTATTTTTCTATTACCCTCGACCTGGTGCTGGAAAAAAATATTGGCGACCTTCGTGGCAGCAACTTCAAGTAATGGCAACAACAATTAATGTGTCTGAGTTGCCAGGGAGTGTTGGCTGGACGGATGATCCAGATGTCGATTGTTATGAGGGTTACCACGTCGAGTCGGGGAAAGTGCAGGGTTTAGGTGAGGTACCAAAGGAAAAGGATGATGCAAAGAGTTATCGCCAAGGAGAACTGGTCCTCAAGGATGCCACCGGGGCATCCCACACATTAAAAATTGTCGCCAACCATACGTACCAGATACCCGATGGCTTGTATACAGTCATAGGCTGTGACCGTTGGTTATTCAATGATATCTGGGTAGTCGGATCGCAAAGAGAGGATGGACGTTTTCAGAAATTTTCAGTATTCCGTTCGGCGACCGATGAAAAAGTAAAGCTTAGGGCACTCGCACTTGAAAACGTACAATTTTGCTTTCTTAAATGAATAAATTGGGTTCACAGCTTCTAAGCGATAAGCAAAGAATGAGGAGACCTCCCTGACCACGATTTCGCATGCTCAGACCAGCCATTAGGCGGCAGGCTGAGTAGTGACAAGAGTTTAGGTGGCGACAGAGACTTGAGGGGATACTACTTGTACCAACTCTGGATGAACCGATGTGAAAAAAAATGACTCAGAGCTAGCACCACGATATTGTTAGAACTTGAGTTCTTCCAGATACCAATGCCATGAAAACTTTGTTCTTACCTGGTGACGCCGCTGGCACACGGGGTCGAACTGTTCAATCATTTTTCTGATTTTCTGGTTATCTGTAATATATATCGGCACTTGGATTTGCGTCTACTCCTTTAGTGTTCCAAATTCGAGGACCAGGCATGAAGAATTGTTTCCCAATAAGAGAAAGTACCGAGAAGCTGAAGGAAATCCGCTTGGGTCACGATTAAGCTACTGCGTGGAAGCGCACCATGATTGTACTTTTGCTCGCCGATTCGCCAGGAAGCATCTTCGGATGTCCGACGAGTTTGGAATGCCCAGTTCAAGTCCAGACCACAGATATCTAGTACCACTCAGAGTTTGCGCATGGTCTTATTACATGTGGTTAGAAGCCCGGTGTGCTTGATTGACCGTAGTAAGGCCTCAACTGTCTACGCTACTCCAGACCATAATCACATTTATTACTAGTGATTAAGGGAAGCTTGATAGAAGATGAACATGGTCTTTGCTATAGGCTACGCGAAAAGACCCGATGTACATAAGTAATACAGGCTGCTCAGTGCTCATGTGCCCGAAAATCATAGCAAAGAGAATCATGTCCGAGTCGAGTCCCCCTTGATTCTTGTGTTAGCTTCATTTGCTTCTTAGTACTCGGGAGTTTAAGTATAACTGAGCACTGAATCCATATGCGTGTTGGTAGCATCAGAGTCATTAGGCCAGTAGCGATCACCTGGAGCCGCAAAACAGTATCATACCCCCTTGACGTACACGCAATAAGACATCAAACTGTAAAGTCATCAACATACAAGAAGAGACGAAGGACCCCAACGAACTACTTAATGCTCTTCCCTGCTCGTAGGAATATATCAAAATGTACTTGAA
This sequence comes from Armillaria ostoyae, assembly GCA_902506015.1. Taxonomy (NCBI): domain Eukaryota; kingdom Fungi; phylum Basidiomycota; class Agaricomycetes; order Agaricales; family Physalacriaceae; genus Armillaria; species Armillaria ostoyae. Next base: position 6,963,838 of record LR732075.1, read on the forward strand.
TGAAACGAAGAATCCGAGTCGTCATTGCTACCCAGCACAAAGAATCAAACTAGCTACCTCCATTGCGTAGCGAGATATAGTAATACTGCGCTACCACCCACAACTTGTCGAATCTCGTGGTAGTCATGAAGCGAGTGGGTACCTAGCCTCTGATAAGGATGTAAAGTCAAGTCAGATACCAGAACGCGCTAACTTTTGACTCCTGAGCGCTGAGCGCTTAAACATTTCGCGACCTGGGAGAATTCAAAAACAAGCGCAACATTGTACTTTGAGAATGCATTAGCGGGAATCGAACCCCGAACGCGGCCAGAAATCTTTGGCTTGAAAAATGACGGGAAGACCACATGTTAACCATTACACCAGTAATACATAAAGTATCAGTAGATATGTACTGATCAGAACATCTTGGCTGTGTGAACGTCAGTATAAAATGGAGGAAAGGACGGCTACCCCAAGCAGCCATAATCGTGTCCAACATACGAAGGGAAACCGTCAACAACACCCTGAGATTGCACCACCGGAAGTGCGCTGTCCATGTATTTAAAGGGAAAATACACGTTCATGCGTTTACCCTGGAGTTGTACATAGAATACGGACGCGTACGTTTCTGTGAACAGTTCCACGCCAGCTTCTGTGATGACTACGAATTGCACCCGCTTTTATAAAGCCATCAGTTTGCAGGCTAATCACATTTAGCCTTGCGTCCGACCGGACAATACGAGTGGTGGTCGGGTAGCAGCTACGTCGAATAGCGAGGACAATGATATTGCCTAGACCAACCTAGTCAAACGTGGATATGTCGGGGTGGACCATCCCACAGCTCGCTAGGCATCGCTGAGTCACAAACCAGCTTTGGGACTGGTATTCATTCATATGTCAAGCTTGGTCTTACGTGGGGTACAGGATACAGATACAGTATAAGATTGACATTTTAGTAGGTCACGGATACTATTTAATGTCGCTCATCAGTGGTGTACACAGAGGTATCATGATTCAGGGATGCTCACCTTTCGCAAAAATATGCAAGCATGTGCCGACGAGAAACTACGAGTTATCATCAAGATTGGCAGCAGCAACGAGAGAAAGAATGCGCACCTGCATCAATGGGAAAGATTCGACGTTCCTTTGGTGCACCTAGGAAGTACGCTATGAAAGTCTACCGTTAGCGAAAGAGAAAAGGATAACGACTCCCCCTCACCTTGCGGTTACACCGTATCCGGCAGCTCAGCGAGGCACTTCCTCACCCTCTCCAGCACTTCCAACCTATCATACACAAACCGTCCACATTCTGGACATTTTTCCAATAGACAAGTCTCCATCTCCGGCCACTCTTCTATCTCCAACGAACACAGCCTGTCCCCAGACGGCCTCGCGTCCATTTCCCAGAACATCCTCCACACCAGCACCGTCCATGCTGACCCGTCGAGCGAGTTACCACACCCTCTACACCTCGCGTCGCACTCCATACCCGCCCGAAACTCATCTCGTCGCTTCCGGTGAAACTTGAATAGCTTCACCAGCGAGCGCGTCGAGATCCGCTGCAGCGCCTCCTTATGCTGCTCCTCGTGGAGGGATAAGCTCAGCGTATGTTTCGATGCAAGCTCCGCTTCCTCTTCCCACCCAAACCTCGTCGCTATCGCATACACCCGGAGCGGTTCTCGTAGGAACATAGGCGCAGTGATTGATGAGCGTACGATGTCCAGAGCACCTCTTGCTCCCCAAGTCTCAGCCAGACTAAGCACACCCTCGAGGTCGTCAAACGTGCGCCAAGGAGGGATCGCAAGACCGCTGATGATTCGCAGCAGCCATTCAAGCTTCAAGGACGACATCGTGTTCATGGATGGGAATGGACTTGCTATTTGGTTCGAACGTGAAGGAGTTGGACGCGAAGAACGTGGTGGTCCTTCGCAAGACTGGCGATGGGAGACGGTATAGAGTGCCGTCGAGTGAGGATAAGACTGCATCAGCGTCTGGGTTATTGAAGGTAGGATGATACGTGGCTGCGAGTTCTTGGGACGCCATCGTGGAAGTAATGAAGGAAGAAAGTAACGATGGCCTGGCGACGGTGCGGGGTGGGCATGTGTTGATGGACTCGTTGCCGCATGCTCGCTCCGGTAATCCGAATCGCATCAACATGAACACATGCCGTCGCTGGTGAGTCAGAGGGGATATCCGTGCAACTGAACACTCCCTAGTGTCTCCTAGAAATAGAATTGTAAGGATAGAACAGTATGAGTGAGCGAAATATCACGCACTAGAACACCCCAGCAGAATCGACACATCAGAGTCTCAGACCGTCGGATCCGGTGTCGGACAAGGTATCAATCGATGTCAACAGGGTGCCTCTTGCATCCAGACTCCATGAACTATCGGAGAGTTCAGCGATGCTTATCAAGCCGGCATCAATGCGTCGTCGACAGGGTATATGCTGCGTCTGCAAAGTCCTGTCACGGAAAGGCTGACTCCACTCTGACCATTCTTTACTGTAATACGAGCCAGTTATCGATGAACTCGACGAACAGATGCTACACTGTCAGATAGATCAGGAAACGGAATACAACGTCAGAACATGTCGCGTACCTTTCTAACCGCATTTGCGACCCACGGCTAGTCCAGGCGAGTCGCGACTTGTCACCGCAGAATTGAGTCTTCATCCATTTCTTTCCTTCAACGATGTGTATGACCAGATCCAGAGCGCTGATAGACGTGGTGAGAGACGAAAGGAAGGATACGCTGATGCCCTTACCTCGAGAAAACCGCGTCGATACCACCAACGAGAAACAGGCACCGAGCATGGCAGAAAAAAAAAACTCCCTGAAAATTTTCAATGAATTTGAACCTTCAGAGACGGCTGGAAAACGAGTCTACCGGTACCTTTCACGCTTCATAACTCCGTTTTCAGGTCATTTCTTGACATCGTTTCTCTTCCAAAAGACATCCTTCCACGAAGAATATCGGAGAAGGGCCCTGCAGAAGCGCATATAACAGGGTCCGACAATGGGAAAAATCGAGAAAAAAGAGCCAATCGAATCCACGGTCATGGTCGCAAACAAAGGAATCGTGGGAAAATATTATTCGCGTGGAGCTAAATATGAATCCGGAGCTCGGGCCGACTTCTGATTACGCATTCCCGCCGCACTCAATCCAACGCGAACCAATCTTTCATCTTCTCCGCCAATAACTTGGTCTCTGAATGGACCGAAACCTTAACGCATTCTGATTTATGGAAGCCTTCATCGGTCCTGAAAATATCGTCAGTAAAGCGGCATGAAAACCTTTCCCACTGGACTTAGGGTACCTTGAACCTTCCCATCAACTTCCCACTGTACAGTGCGCAAAACAAGGGCGTATAGCTGAAAAATAAAAATAAAAAGAAGCCTTTTCATGTTCTCTTTTTAGGCTTTTGAAAATAGATCTGCCTCTGCTGCGCCGTCTTTAATGCTGGCGACTCCAAACCCACCGGGACTTTGCAGTAGGTTACGTTCTTTACAGGTACCCAACATGGTAGTAATATCTGTCCATTGTTCTCAGTTTAACGGGGTTTAAAACTCTAGCATTCAACCGTCATTAATCCTTGGAAACTGCGACGATCTACTCGTTCGGAAAATCCGCACATTTCTTATTTCTTATCACCGCGCGAAGGGCTAAGTGATTCTCTTGTTCTCGTGAGTCCGCTCCCTCGTCTGTACGACCATGTTCCTCGCCTCCCTCCGAGTCCTTCCACTTTTCATCTGTATAGCCGCTGCTTAGCAGTTACAAGGCAGCTTCAGCGTCAGCAAATATCGGCTGGCAGTCATTCCCAGACATGATTGACGCGACTTGAGATTCCAAAAGGTCACTCAGCCGATGGCCAAAATGGCTCGGTGACAAGCTGCCACTAGGATATCAACCGAGAAGGATGACCAGCTGCATTTCTGGATCGGTAAGTCAAGCTTTCCGAACGACATGATGAATATCCTAAACTTGAATGGCAGAAAATCCAGGATCTCTCAGTTGATCGTCCGTGGCCCAACGACGAATGTGAAAGCTTTGAACGTACGGATTAGAACCTGGATTCCTCGCATATGCAACTGCGTGGTCTTGGAAGGGAAAGTATCATCGAAAGATACAACGAGCACATAATTAGGGGCCTCGTCAGTGCAATTACCCTTCGTCTCCATGTAGAGCATCAACAATTTCTTCCCGGAAGATAACACCGACGGCGACCCTCGATGTCAAGCAAAGGTATTGAGTGTGGATACAAATCGTCGGCTGGCGGCGTTGAAGCAGCAAGATTAGCCAATGGGCCCGGTTTAGAAATGTTGCGTCAATTTAGGCAGTCTCCTGAGCGCGTCATCCTACCTAGTGACCCATTATAAGTACGTACATAAACTCTCTTGGTTTACGATTGTAACTCATACTGATATCTGTCAGGGCGTAGCAACAGCCTACTGTTTAACAAAGGAATCCCATTGTTCTCGACAAAGGGTTCGTAGTCCCATCAGGGTATGTCGTCATGGAGAGAGGTCGAGGACATCATCCTTCTATCAGAGATGTTAGCATGGAAGAAGTATTGCATAGTATAGCCTTACCTTCGTTGAGATAACCCAGAGATAAAATAGATGATCTACACTTTGTATGCTCACTGGATATCTGGAAGAAGATCCTACTCTGAAAGGAGGATAATCAATGCTGTCCTGTACATTAGAAGAACGGAAATAGTATGCTATCAAAAACTGTTAGCGCGGAAGGGATGATCGTACGCCGTAATGCCACCGTTACCTAGAAGGGGATTATTGGTACTGGGTTCATGTTCAGATCCTCTGAACGCTGTCTCTTAATAAAACATTTCATTGCACTGGGAGAGAAAGCCATTAGCGACAAGAATCAGCAAAAAGGTATTTTTACATATGGTCAATCAGGTTTTACTGAGTCTCTGCTGTAGCGCTTGCCGCCACCGAGGCTCGAAGCCGTTTGAACCCTCCTCGCATTTGCGTGTCTGTAGTCTTCGAGCGTAGTACCAAGCATCGAATGATCTGAGGTAGCCACCTTTTGTTAGAAGCGACGATGCAAGATGGCATAGTTGAGCCTACCTAGCTTGGGTATATGCGTAGAGTCGCTGAAGGAAGAACGTAGTCCACACAGATGTGGTACCAGACTCCCTGGAATGACGAGCGACAAAATGATAGTCGAAGGCAAAGGGCGAGCTAGTCTTTGCGCTTACTGGAAAATGGGCGATGGTATTCTCGCTGTCCTGTAATGATAGCTGTCTGTAGCTGAGCATGTGCGAGAGCCTAGAGACAATTATGGCCGAATCATACAAGAGAGCGTAAGCCACGTACTGCCTGATGACGTCAATCCCGCATATATGCGGTCAATGCCCCTCCTTGATTATCCACGCAGCGCACCCGCAATGATGTCCTAGCGGGTAGGTACGAGACGAGCCTCTGAATCAGGCGTCGTAATGGTACCAGAGTCCTTGGAATGACAGGTGGTCATATGATAGTCCAAGGTGAAAGGCGAACCAGTCCGAGATCATGTGGAGTTCAGGCGATCATATTCCCGCCATCTTGTGGCAACGGTTCATGAGGATGTTAGTCCGCAGGTACTAGGGACGTGATTACCATCTAATCAGACAAAAAAAGCATAGATCACGTACTGCCAGGTGACAGATTAGGGTTAGGGTTAGCCCCCCGACCTTGCACGAAGTGCTTGGGAGGGGGGTGCGATCCGAAGGATCGTAGGTATCGTAGACAAAGCGAAACTCACCGAGAGGCGGGTTTTTGAAGCTTTGCGTAGTAGCGAAACTGAAGGTCCAACGAGGGATGGAGATTAAACCATCCCACCCCGTTTCGCTTTTATAGCTCTTCAGGGACCGTTTGTCGCGTGATGCCAAGACATGAGAGGCAATTGCTATTGGCTCTCGATGACGTTTCCGCAGCAGCATCAAGCACGCCATCCGGATAAACGGATGCCGCGTAATTACTAATCAAGTCGTACGACTTTCGATCGGGCCGAACGGACCGAACGATCTAATAATAGTAATATTATTAATAATGCTTACTCACCAACACGTGACTGATCGGATACCGGTCCGATCATGGCGTCATAACCGAAGTGGCCGAAGGCCACGTGACTCGGGCGAGACTAGCCATCTCCGAAGCTCCGTCCTTCCCGTGGGAATTAGCGGCACCGGCAATTCGGCTTACTTAGCGGGCCCGCCCCCCGAAGGGGCGGCGTCAATTCGTCATTGAGCGGGCCTGTACTCACGGTCCGGTCCGGTCGGGCCGGGTCGGTACGGTTAGGTTTGTGTTGGTTAGCGTTAAGGTTCTAAGTTAATAAATTTGCTTAGTTAATGCTGCGCCATATTACTATAGCGGTACTTACAGGAGGGTTAGGGTTAGCCCGCCAGCTGGACACACCAGCCTCTTGTCGTTATTGAAGTCTAACGATTAGTAAATACCTACAGAAATGGTCTTGTAGATCGAGAATTGTCTGTTGTCGTACAGAAGTTAGTTGTTCCCGTCGGTGCAATAGGATTGTACCGGCAGAGGAAAGCGGGCGTCTGGTTGCAGACGCATACGTTTAGATTGCTAAGTCAGTACCTCACCTACCGGCGAAGAATCCAACCATCAAGGCGCCGTACACGACGCGGGTGAGGGCAGACGTGAGAGTTCCAAGACAGCCGCCAGTCGCGAAACCGACAGCGCGCAGAACTACAACGAACTACCTGCAATCATACCGTTGCACCCCCCTACCGCAGAGCGGCGGGAGCTAACGACTGATACGTTTGGATGAGGAGATTAGGATCAATGTCCATTCTATCAGAAGAGTCGCTAGCAACAGACTCTTCAGAACTTGACGATTGATTGTCCTGATCAAGTACGTCTTCATCCAGACGAAGGAGAACCGTTCTTTTCCAAAGATTGGTAAGGTCGAATAAGTTTCGTGTTCGCTTTTTTGACACGATCATTCGTCGGTTAAGTATACCTATTTTTCTAATGTCGGGGATCTCCTCGGTCCCTCCGGTGGTTTCCACCTCCAAGCAGAGCTCGGAGGGTACCTTTTCCGGTGGGATTTGTCCGTGGAGCACGGCATTATTTAGCGGAGCAGTCCGCAGGCGGTCGATCATGTCGATACGACTACGCCAGGTATTGATAATAGAATCTCCTAATTCTCGGGCAGAGAAGTAGTCCCATGCTGTGTTATATTGTGATTTGAGCACCAAAACGCCGTCGTCCTCTCCAGCTTTCGTTGTTACACGAAGCCTGCTAGACCATCGTTCTGTGAAGTTTTCTCGCGTCCATTTAAGACATAGTTCAGCGGGGTAACCGCGCGTGACGTAGAGCGCATTAAGATTGCGAATTGCGTCGTCGTAGTGTGACATCTTACTACTTAGCGTGGCTAGCCGGGACATTTCTCCTATGAACGTTCCACGTTTTACCGTGATAGGATGAAATGAAACCCATGGGATTCTCTCTTGGTGGGAGCGGCTCTTTCGATAAGGCATGTGTTCAATCGTTCTTTTGGAATCGATATAAATCATCATGTCAAGAAACTCGTGGTGATGTTCGCTCACTTCCCACTCTATCTTACAGCCGTCGTACTTTACTTTCGTAATTTTAGCAAGTGCTTCCGTACTAGAGGAAGCGTGCACGATAGCAAGGCAGTCGTCGATATACCTTCCGTAGAATGGAATATCCGGGTCGTTTAATAAGTTAATTTGACGTTCAAACCAGTGACCGTATAGGTTCGCCAGGTCTGGACTATCCGCAACGCCCATTGCTAGGCCGGATTTTTGCTTATAAAACGAGTCTCCGTAGCGTAAGACTAGATTTTTATTGCCCGTTTGTAAACATTTGATAAATACTTGCTCAGCGCGAAGCATTTCTTCATTGTTGACTTCGACGCCATCTCCGTAATGTTCTCTATATAACGAGACAACACAGTCAATGCATTTGTCGATAGGGATATTAGGGTAGAAGGCGACAACGTCGCCGGTAACGATATACGTGTTACGGCCGGGTTGTAATTTAATCTGACTTAATTTTATCGCCAGGTCTTTGGATCCATGTATAATGGTTGGCGCCGCTTTGATAAGCGGTTTAAGAATTTTGGATACGTACTTAGCTGCCGGGTTTTGGATAGCGCTGTGGCATGGTATAATAGGGCGCATCTTTACGGGTTCCTTGTGTATTTTAGGAATTCCGTAGAACGTCGGTACCACATGTTGATTTTCTTGCGAAGTAATCTTCGATCGAAAGAATCTTCCCAGTTGGGACCCGTTTGGAAGGTGTGCTTCAGCAAGCAACGCAATTTCTTCCATGTCAGTACATTGTTTATCGCATATAGCATTCACCATTAATAGGTGTAGAGGCGTGTAGTTCGAGACATCGCCTACGATTTCTAGTGACTTTTCGTTAATCCATTGGCGCGTAGATACCGCAAGCCCAAGGTTCTTATCGGTTGAAGTAACGACATAAGCGTTAGCCTCTAAGAACTTAGATATTTGGCGAGGATGCACCGCAAGCGCCGCTGCGGGGTAGCTGCTTTCCTCTTCCGCGGGTATTTTGGCGATCGTGTCAGACACGAAGCGCTCGCCCTCACGGATGCCAGCTTCTATATATTGCGGGGACAGGGGTGCGCGTTTACCGCGTCCGCGGGGCACCTCAAAGTCCGGATCATACGAATCTTCGTCGTTATGAGCAGTGAAACTAAAGTAAATACGCCATCTAAGGCGCTCTTTAAAGTCGTTCCACGCGTCTTTAATAAGTGAGACTTTGCGTGGTGAATGAAACATATATTTCAAACCAACTGCTAGCTGATATTCAATTGACTTAGGCAGACTCACACCGGGGGAGCGATGTACATAATGCATAAATTGGGCGGCCTGGAGTACTTCTACGGGCGTATGTATGTGTATGTAATTAATAGCTGCGGGGAGTGGGACTGTCAGTAGCCAGTCCGGATAAGTCGAAGATATGTCGTACCGGAATGTCCGGACTACTTCCCCTTCGCTTTTCCCTTGCCTTTGTCGGGTTTCGCCGTCGTTTTCGGCTTGGTCTTGGGCTTGGGTTTGCCCTTCTTCTGCTCGGCGCCCTTGGTAGCCTTGGGCGGCCGTCTTCCCGCTCTGGGTAAGTACGGCAATACGACTGGTATGTCGGAGACGTACCGAGCGACCTGTGTCGAAGTCGACGCTTTCTTCTTCGTATCCTGCGAGAGAGGAGTTAGCGCGTGGAGAAGGGTAGGGGAGAAGGTTTACCTTCTTCTTTCCTTTCTTCGCTTCGACGGTTTTAAGTTTAGCCGCTACTGCCCGGTCCACCATGGATTGGATGGAGGGTCCAGGTCGAGATGCATCTGCCATCTCGACATCGGCTGCCTTCTTGAGATCACGTTTCCTCTCTTGCTTAACCGACTCCACCGCCGCATGACTCTCAACAATTGAGATGATGCGGAAGGCGTATGCGATGGAGTCGGCCATCACGTTACGGCATTGTTGGGCAAGGAGCGCGTCCTCAATAAACTTAACCTCTTTGAACGCCCCCTTATCAGTGTAAGTGATAAGAGGCACCTTCCGCGTAGCGAGAAGGTGGGATCCTTGGACCGCGATAAAGGGTTTGAGCTCATTGAACAAGCGTTCGGGCTCTAGTGCCGCCTCCAGGAAAAGCACATCATCGGCTTTCGCTTTGATGGCATTTTCCAGCGTTGTCTTCAAGTACTCGGTGTGAGCACTCTCTAACGCGAGACGATGCTGGGAGGCATCGTCGGTGGAGCCGAAGTTCGAGGTCAGCTGAACTTCGGGCTTCTGCCTAAACAGATGCGAGGGCATTGTGCCTGCAGCGTGATGCTGGCGCCACTTGACTAGAGTGGCCCGTGCCGACACCAACTTGGAAGTGGTGGCGGAAATCCCCCGAAGGGGACCACGGAGGCATTCGACGAAATCCCCAGGGATTAAGTCGATGAGCGCATCGACAGTGCGCGCCCCCTGGAGGGCAACGCGCCGTGCAACACTTGCGGAGTCGGAATCGACCCCGCTGCCAGATGATGCCGACAGAATGTCGGGCATCGGAGAGAGGAGACGGGTAGGTACAGCAGTAGAGGTAAAAGACATATCTACAGGTACTACATGGTAAGCTACGTTATGTATCAGGGTTAGCCCCCCGACCTTGCACGAAGTGCTTGGGAGGGGGGTGCGATCCGAAGGATCGTAGGTATCGTAGACAAAGCGAAACTCACCGAGAGGCGGGTTTTTGAAGCTTTGCGTAGTAGCGAAACTGAAGGTCCAACGAGGGATGGAGATTAAACCATCCCACCCCGTTTCGCTTTTATAGCTCTTCAGGGACCGTTTGTCGCGTGATGCCAAGACATGAGAGGCAATTGCTATTGGCTCTCGATGACGTTTCCGCAGCAGCATCAAGCACGCCATCCGGATAAACGGATGCCGCGTAATTACTAATCAAGTCGTACGACTTTCGATCGGGCCGAACGGACCGAACGATCTAATAATAGTAATATTATTAATAATGCTTACTCACCAACACGTGACTGATCGGATACCGGTCCGATCATGGCGTCATAACCGAAGTGGCCGAAGGCCACGTGACTCGGGCGAGACTAGCCATCTCCGAAGCTCCGTCCTTCCCGTGGGAATTAGCGGCACCGGCAATTCGGCTTACTTAGCGGGCCCGCCCCCCGAAGGGGCGGCGTCAATTCGTCATTGAGCGGGCCTGTACTCACGGTCCGGTCCGGTCGGGCCGGGTCGGTACGGTTAGGTTTGTGTTGGTTAGCGTTAAGGTTAGGAGGGTTAGGGTTAGGGTGGACCCTACGACCCTCCGCCAGGGGCCCCCGAAGGGGGAAGGCGGGGGCGTCGTAGGGGACTTAACAATTCGCAACGCGTACGTTGAGCGGATAGGGCGAGGGAGATGAAAATAGTCTTAGAAAGACGAAGCAGGGCCAACAGGGAGGGTGATTAAACCCTTCCGCCCTGTTTCGTCTTTTATAAGACTCATCAGGGCCCGTTGCTCGGAGTGCGTTAGGTTAGGGTTAGGGTTAGGGTTAGGGTTAGGGTTAGGGTTAG